>JAAAKG020125588.1:0-11919 GCA_010014905.2 Druon quercuslanigerum
TCAAAATATTATCTTTTTTCTTGATAAAAATAGAAATAAAAAAATTAAATTATAAATAAAATTATAAATATTGTCTTTGTTTTTATGTTGTCTAAAAAATAAAAATGATTGTATTTTTGATAATAAATGATACGATTCCTGTGCAGCAGATTATATATATAAATTGCATTATTATCTATAAATGTTTTTCTCTTTTTCCGATATTATCAATGTATCAGAATTAAATTTTTTTAAAAGTAAATTTAATAAATTTTATTTTAAAAAATTCTAAAATATGTAAATATTCAAAAAATGTCTGGACATAGTTAACTTTTAGTGTGGATTATAATAGGCGAAATCGATGTAGAAAGACTAAAGTTGCGGTGTCAGTTTATTATTTACTTGACTGCCTGTTTCGTGCAAGTAATTTTCTTTACCCGTTTGAATGTTACACAATAGTTATTAAATAATTAATTCATTTCGAGCGACGTTTTTCTTGACTAATCATCAAAATCATTAAAGGTTTGGAACCACTTTTTTTCGAAAAAGGATAAATGTGGATCATTTATTAACTGAATTTTTTAAAATAGCAATATTAGCAATAACAACATTAATTAATTTAAAAAATTCAGAAAAATAGTTTTTTAAATCATAGATAAAATAAAATTTGATTGACTCAACAAAAATTCTTTGTAAAATAAATTAAATACTTCATCAAACAATTAATTTGGTTAAAACCACTAAAATATTAATTTATTTTAAACAAATATTGTGTTCCCCATAAAATAATCATATTCTATGGTTGGACCAAAGAATTATCATGAATAGATTAATTTTTATTTTTTACTAACTTTTCAACCAATTTTTAATCATTTTAACGATTAAAATTTCTTTAAACAATGGATTTCTTGTAGAAGTCACAAAATAGATTTTATGAGACTTATAATGAATGTGAACAATTTGATCATTTGTTTGAACTTTCGATAAATTTTCAATAGTTTAAACAATACTTAATATATGTTTTAATAGATAACTCATTTAATAAAAATAGAAAAATGTTTTTCTTGAACAATTATTTAACAAATTTGATATTATTGAGCATAAGAAAAGAAATTTATTTTTAATAATTATATTTCTTGGTTAAAAATTTAACAATTTTGTTGAAATTTTTTTAGCTCCAAATTAATTATTTTCTAGTTGTAAATTCAACTAATTAATCTTTTTGGTTTGGAATTAAAATCATTGGTTAAAGATTCATATATTTTATAGAAAATTCTTCATTTTTGGTTTATTTGAACTTTTTTGGTTTTAAAATTAGCATATCTTTTTTGTTTGCAAACTCAAATAATTGGTTAAGAGTTTAACAACTTAGTTAACAATTTATTTTTTTCTTGTTGAAAATGCAACTATTTGCTGAAAAATGAATTTTTATTTATTTTGATTTAAAATTGACATCTTTGCGCCTGAAAATTAAAAACAATAATATTCGGCGATTTATGAAATTACAGAGAAAAAAATTATCCATACAATAAAAAATTGTTAAAAAAATTACGACCATCAGCAGAAAAAATTATTCATTTAAATATCCAAACATCTGTTGACAGGTCGCTGATAAAATAGGTTTTTTCTGTTTGTCTTCATTGATCTGTATATTTAAACATAGCAGTATTGTTTAAACAGTTTATAAATTATTGAGATAAAATAATAACACTGTTAACATTAATTATAAAATTTATATCATCTATTATTTTCCGATTTTTACTAGAAATACAAAATTAAAATGGTTTAGGCAATTAAAAATTAGCTAAGAAGTGAGTGAAACTCAAATCATCACCCAGTCATGATTATTTTTGCAAAAAATATATTTTTTTTATTGTAATCATTAAAGTTAATATCACGTGAAACTCGCAATTATTAACTAAAATACACAAAAGTACTAAACAAAATTAGCATAGATCATCACTTTGAGGGAAGGACGTTTTTTGTCATTAATTGACCATTATCACCTAGCCTAATTGACCCTAATGGTGTCTCGTATCCTCATTTTCTGTTTTAATGTCTCCTTCAAATTGATGTTCCTTCAGATATTTATTTTCCACATAGATATATCTTCTGTACTGACATTATGTATATTGCGTATCAGGATATTTCAGAATAGACAAAAGCTGCTTTGTGCATAGTAGCTTTTTGTTTGAAAGTTATCATATCTTGTGTCAAAAATCATCATTATAATTAACCAAATAATAATAATAATTATTATTGTACACCCTGCTAATATTATTATTCGGCAAGGACAAAAAAGCCACCTCAGGTTACTTTATCACTTTTTTATCTTTACGGTTGGTGTCCTTACTACCTCGAGTGGAATCATGTGCGTTAGCATCACATCTGATGAGCAATAGTCATCCTTTATCACAGCATTAGTCCACCAGAATTCTCCACTCCTCAGATCAGTACCCCCAATTTTGGCATGTAGAGGTACTGCGCTTGCGCTAGCTATGCCTATGAGGAACAGGGCGCGGCTTATTGCTATGGTAACGGACTGTCGCATCGTGTTCCTCTTACGCGTCCTGGCGCAAGCGCAGTACGTCTACATTCCAAAGTTGGGACGACTGCCTGAGATGGTAATGGGTCCTTGGAGTCAAATAGTAGGTACTTTAAGCAAACCAGCATAGGCCTGCTCCTTAATGCTGCTCGATCTTCATTGCCACCAAGTCTCCTGAAGAAACCTTAGTACGTCAATAAATTTAATGTCATCTCTGGCTGACAAAAGTTTGCAAGATAGTAGACACTCCTTTAGCTTCGTGGAGGTTGGTCTGAATTAAATAAACACTGGAAGGAAGACATCTAGTATCCGTTTTAGTATTATGATATCTCCTCCACATCTTCCGAAGAGAGATCCGGAGCTCTGCCTTCGGGTGTAACTTTGGTTTTCGAGAGGATCTTCATTCTCTTCAACCCATAGTGAGACCTCCAGTCGATCTTCTTGAGACTCTCGACCACTCCGGGCTCTGCATTAATTACAAGCTAGACAGTTTGACTACCGCGTTGACATCGGTAATCTTCCATCCTCCCACTTACAAGGTCGGCTTTTGGATTGTTATCCTATTATTGCTTTTGGTTCCATTAATACAACAGACATCCAAGGCAGCAGCTATACTGGCCTTGGGAGGCCTTTGCTGCCGATCACTTTGATCTTTTCGCGCCCAAGGTTGTAATCCACCAACAGCTTCAATGAGGTTGCACCCTGTCGATTTGCTTTTCTCATGCCTCATCAATTACGCTGCTCTGGTAGACATCAAATTTGGTTTTTGGAAACCCCTTGGCGACTAGGACCCTTTCAGGTAGCTTTGATGTTGGAGGTCTCTGAGCCACACCTTCTTGTGTTCTATGATTTCATTCAGTGTGCTGCTATCAGAATGGGGTTTTTTTGAAGTCCCCATTTTTCTGGTTGTTGCATTTGATTGATTGTCTCTAAGCTAGAGAAATATTAGGTCAATCTTTAAAGAGCTCCAATTGTAGAGATAAGGAAATTGTACTCTGGGAGGTCACCCGGTATCCCAGAGAGACCGTTCTAACATACCATTTCCTGGTATCATTCATCCTTTAGCATGGTAGTTCATACCTTGGATTGGGGGTTTTCTTTCGGGACAATCCCTGAATCATTGTCGGCGGCTGCTTATTTATATTTGCAACCATATTCAGCAGAAACCCTCGGTATTGATACAGGGCTAATCTAATATTGAGGTTTTCAGGTTATGTTTTCCTTATATATATACTCTCTACGATGCCTGTGATTGGCCATAGCGCCCCACCGCTGTTTTAGGTGCGACCTGATTGGCCAATCAAGTCTCACGGACCAGTCAACAGGGTGCGATGAGGCGCTCTGGCCAATCACAGGTATCATAAAGAGTATATATAAGAACAAAATAACCTAAGACCCCAGTCATCTAAATCTGCTATTTTTATGTTTTTTTACAGATATACTATGAGTCTTAGATATGGGTGCACTTGTAGGGGATGTGCAAGCATTACAAACTCTTACGATTCACACCAGTGATATAAACAGCATTGACTTTGCTAGTGATTATATTTTAGTGACTGCATCTGGGTTAGTGAAATAATATTAATTTGTCTCTTTAAATTCTATATTGCGTATAATTTTTGTCTGACTTTTTCAGGGATAAAAGAGTGAGAATATGGGGTTGGAAATGTGGCGAGGGCTACGTCGAGGCCCCATTTTCACCCCTTTTGGGGCACAAATATGGGGTGACTTGTGTCAAAGTCAGTCCTCAATCCACAATGTTAGCCTCATCAAGTATCGATGGCACCACTCAATTATGGAATCTCAGGGTGAGTTTTAATTAAATTAATTTTTCGATGAACTGTATATTATTATTATTTTTTGTATATTATTATATGTATATTATTATATATTATTTATCTAGACATTCTTTTCGAACATTTAAAAACACTGCAGTCCCGCTATAAAAGCCGTTTCGGGGGTACCCTTTATCTCCTTCGTACAATCTCGGGACTCGGCGCACCATAAACAATCAGGGCCGTCTGAATCATTTCTGTTGGAGTTTCGTCTTAAAAATATTTTGTTTTTGTATTTTTTTATATTTTGATTTTATAATGTCATAATGAGCGCGGAAATCTTTGTGCTCGAAAACCAAACTTGATAAAAGTACTGATTTTTAAGTATGCGTGTACATACATCAGGGTGGTAGTTTTAATTGAAAAAAAAAACTTTCTGGTCATTTCCCAGTTTTTTTCTCGGTTCGCAAACATTTATCGCGGTCAGTAAATAAAAAATTCGAACTCTAAGGCATTATAAAGTTCAAAGATCGACATTCGATATTCGCTTGGTTTTTATTCAAAAGATAAACGCTTCCTTTTGTTTTCTTTCGACTTTTTCTTAAGGCGCACAAGATAAATCACTGAGTGACTGAAAGCGAACTAAAGCAAATGGCCTGTGAGATTTTCGAAACTGATTGAAGCGGACCACACGATTAACCGAAGAGTGGACGGCCCGCTTTTTTCATACACTCCTGTATTGTTGTGTAGTTAATCCGCTGACCGAGCGGCGCCACTCTCTTGTTCCCTTGGACCATCTTGTCCTCTATAACGGGAACTTTTATTGCATTTTTCTGGCATTTTTAATTAAAAATCTAAAACTTTTATGCAGACTGGATCAAAAATTCACACAATGGTTCAAGTAGGGGGTGAAGCAGTAAGAGTTTGTAGATTTTCACCAGATTCTTCAGTACTAGTTACTGCAGGTGACAATGGTCAAACTTGTGTTTGGGACCTGGTTCGTCGAACCCTAATAAGGTAATTACAATAATTTATTTAAAAGTGTGATTCATGAACATTTAATTAATTATTATTATTGCTTTGTTTATTTCCATAGGTGCTTTCAAAAGCACGAGGGTGCGATCCAGGGGGTGAGTTTTACACCAGATTCTTCCTGGTTACTCACTTCTTGTACTTTTGGGGTGATGAAACTTTTTTCCACCAACGAAATAATCGATTCTTGCATAACAAGTGATCGAGAATTGACTCTTTTCGCCACTGTAGATGATGCTCATGACTTAGGTGTAGTTTGTTGTGAATTCTCTTCCCGTGAAAATTTGTCTGGTAAGAATTTATACAAATATATATACCAAAACGGGGAAAATAAGGTAATTTTTCACGAAAATAGAAAAAGAAATGTAAATAAAGTTAATGCAGGTACCATGTTTCATTTTAATTTTCAAACCAGAAAAGAGTCTTATTTTTTATAAAAAAATGGAATTTGACCGAAAAAGAAGAATTTTCAACCAAGAAGTTGATTCGTTATCCAAAAGAGATTAATTCTCAAAAAATTGTTTTCCTACAAAATAATTGCATTTTCGACCCAAAAATATAATTTTTTAACCAAAATTTTAATTTTAAATAAAAACTATAAATTCTATACCAATGATTTTTCTAGCATATTGTTAAATTTTCAAGCCAGAAAGACTAGTTTCTTTACAAAGAAGTTGAATGTTTAACAAAAAATATAAATTTCAACAAAAAATTAATTTTTAATCGAATATTTTAATTATGTAGCCACAATTGTTAAATTTATAACCCAAATAGTTGAATTTGCAAGCTGAGAAAAGAATTTTTTACAACAAACTTTAATTTTCAACCCGAAAATATAAATTTTGAAACCAAGAGGAATTTTCTACTAAATATTTAAATGTTATACAAAACTGTTAAATTTCCAACCAAATAATTAAACGTTCAAAGAAAATAGTGAATTTTTCAAAAAAGATAATTGAAAGTTCAACCCAGAAAATGAACTTATTATAAAATAATTGAATTCTGAACCCGGAAATAGAAATTTTCCACAAAAAATATAACTTTCATCGAAATAATTGAATTTTCTACCAAATTATGAAATTTTCAATTCAGAAAAACGTATTTCTCAAAAAATGGCGAATTTTCAACCGCAAAACATGAATTTCAAAAAAGTTATTTTTCAGCCAATAGTTTAATTTTCTAACTTATTGTTAAATGTTCAAGTTAAAAATACGAATTTTCTAAAAAAGAATTGAATCTTCAACAAAAAAGTTAATTTCTAATAAAGTAGTTGAATTTTTTACCACATTATTAAATTTTCACGGCAAAAATATGAATTTTCATTTAAAAAATTATTCTTCAGCCAAAGACTTAAATTTTCTACCAATTATTAAATTTTCAATCTAAAAATACAAATTTTTTACAAAACATCAGATTTTTTAACTAAAAAATTCATCGAAAAAGTTAATGAGCAAAGAATAGTTGAATTGTCAAGAAAACAAATAGTAGACTTCTTAATTAAAAAGAATGACCTTTTAGACGATAACCGTTGTATTTTCTAATTAGTTTCTATTAATTTAATTTGCATTTAAGCGAAAAAACGAAAATTTTTGTTGTAATACACTGAACTCTTGCATATTCCAAGGCGCATCTATTCCAAGTCCCATATGCTGGGATATTCTAATTGGTGCAGTTCTGTTACCTCCCACCACGACCGCGTCATTGGCTGACCAATTATAAAGAGTCCAGAGATCGGGTTGCCTTCGTTGGTTTGAATGGTGTATATAGCATGACGTCATGGTAATGCATACAACTTTTTAGAGAAACTAATTTAAACGTAAAAGGAAGTCATAAATGTACGAATACTAATTATTGTCAAGTGTAGAAAGTATTTTCTCAGTCATGTTCCATTGTTTTGCTGATTGACGACCTTCCAGCGGCTCGAAATAAAATAAAATATTCAGAATTTGAGGTTAGTGTATCAGATGGATTTGATCAGAATCGGGTATTCTAACCTCACACTTCGGATAGTTGATTGTATTTCCTGAAACTGAAAGGTCTTCAATCGATAAACGAATTGAACAGAATGTTTTGTCCAAAAAAGGCGTATCCATTCCTATGTCAAGACGTACCAATTATGCTAACCTGCCTGACAATTCTACCTATCGTAGCATGACCGTGACGTCATGCTAAAATACTCAATGCACAAAAGCAAGGACGCACGCATTCCTATAGCGCACACATCTATACAAGGCCGGGCAGCGAATGAACGTTGCTTGACACAATCACCCCACGATTCATGGTAGAGGTAGGGGCCCCTCCAGCCTTGAAATACGCAATTGTTTACGTTTCGCGGCCATTGGAATAGGCAAGAGTTATTTGTACTTTTAAAATTATTATCTCTCCCACAGGTAATGACACCTTTGCAAAACTTTATGAACTGATTACTTGTGGAAATGATCACATCGTAAAATTATGGGAGGTGAGTGTCGCCCAAGAAAAATGCAACCCCAAAGGCTCAGTTGCTTCAATAAATCTTTGTAGAATAATGGAAAAACATAGCAGTGCCTTAACCTGCGTACGAATAAGTTCCAACGGAATGTACATTGCCAGTTCTAGCCTTGACAAAACCACAATTGTTTGGGAAACGGTAAGAAAATACGAAAAAAAAATTTCAATAAATTCGAAGTTAAGTAATAAAAAATGATAATTAACTTTTCTGCAGGACACCGGTAAAATAGTTTCAGTGCTTAAAGGACATAATCGATATGTTGCTTGTTGCGCTTTTTCGAGGGATGGTGCTCTTCTAGCTACTGGTAAATTGTATTTCTCATTTAAAACATTTCTTTTTATTGAAAAAATAAGGTTTTTGCATAAGAATAGCCAGGACAATCTATAGAGTCTATAATTTCATATAGACAGTGAATTCTCACTTATTTCAAGTCTCTCACGCTCGCATATTCCAAGTGGCATCGCTCCTTCGCCTCCCACCACTGTCTCTGTACGGTCTCGCTTGCCTCAGTAGCTGACCAATTAAAAAGAAGACCGAGGATTGGGAAGCTCGCACACATCCTTACAGCATGCACATCGATACAAAGGCAGAGGCAGCCAATAGAAGTCGCTTGATAAAATCGCCCCCTGACTCGCGGTAGAGGTGGGGGCCCCTTCAGGCTTGGAATGTCCGAATCTATACGTTTTACGGCCCTTGGGATAAGTGAGAGTGCACTGTATGTTGGAAGTAGTAAAAATATATTTAGGCAGACATATCTGAAGTATAAAATTTATCTTCTTTGATGTGCAATTTTGCAGGCTCTAATGACAAGTCTGTCATCATTTGGGACTTGACTGGAAATATGACGCTCAATTCTGAAATGCGACATGGCTTTCGTCCCTTCCAGTATTCAGAAAATGGTGAAGTAAGCTGATATATATTATTCCTTTTTGTAAAATTAAATACAAATTTTAAATAACTATTTAATTTTTAAGTTTATTTTTTTTTAAGTTTACATAAATAACATTTTCTTGTGGTTTTTTAGGAAATT
The DNA here is from genome assembly GCA_010014905.2 of Druon quercuslanigerum. NCBI lineage: Eukaryota > Metazoa > Arthropoda > Insecta > Hymenoptera > Cynipidae > Druon > Druon quercuslanigerum. Next base: position 8,853 of record JAAAKG020125588.1, read on the forward strand.
CAAAAAGATTTTTCAAGATTTCAGATGTCAGATTAAAATTCAAACAAAAAAATGTTTATTTATAACTAAATAGTTAAATTTGCAACAAAAAAAGATTTATTTGTAAATTAAAAACTGTTGAAGTTGAGCAAAAAACGACGAATTTCCCACAAAATAGATGAATCCTAAACTAAAAAGGATTTTTTCCTACCAAATGAGGATAAACTTTCTGTACAATAGTTTAATATTTTCGCCGGAAAATATGAATTTGCAATAAAAAAATTAATATTAAACTAAATAAATAAATTTTCTATCAAAAAGATTGTTTTCTACAAAAATTGATAAATTTTCTACAAAGTAGTTACATGATTTTTTAACAAATTATTTCAACCAGTTTCGACTTTTAACCAAGTAGTTCAAAAATCGAAAAAAAGAATTGTTCTGAATGAAAAATTTTATGTTTCATAACCTAATAATTAAAAAGATTTTTAATTTGAAATAAAAAAACAGTTGCACAGTTAACGGATTTTAAACGAAAAGTTGAATCCTTAACGAAAAACGAATAAATTTGGACGAAATGCAGGGACTTTCTACAAAATAGTTTTTTTAATAAAAAAGAGATGAATCTTGAACTAAATTAACGAATCTTCAACCAACAAAGTTAGTTTTTAAAAAAAGTAGCTGAAGTTTTGTAATATTTTAAATTACAACAAAAATTGTAATTTTGAATAAAAAAGAGTTGAATTTATCCAAAGTTAACAAAAACATAATAATTTTCATCCGAACAGGTGTATTATTAACTAAAAAAAAAAAAAATTTTTATCAAAAGTGATGAATTTCAAAAATAATTTGAGACTATCTCAAATTTTTCTTAAAATTTAGAACAATCATTCTTAATTTAAAAAACTACCTAAAAAAATCTATATTTTTAGCTAATATTTTTTCAATCTTTTCAAAACTTCTAAAAATTTAAATATATTTTAAAATTATTCTAATTTTTCCTAAAATTGTTTTAAAAATCTTAAAAAAAAAAAAAATTGTATAAAAATCTTTGAGGCTCTTTTTTGACAATCGTAGGAATCTTTTGAAATGTTTGAAAATCGTTTAAAATATTATCTTCTTATCAATTTTTCAAAGAAAAAAATCATTTAAAATCTTCCCAGGGAATCCTTAGCTATTTTTATTATCTTGATACATTTTAATATCCCTAAAATGTTTAAAAATTTTATTTGAACATCTTCAAAAATTTAGCTTTTGTTTAGAATTTTTTTAAAAATCTTTTAAATTTGTTTATTATTTTTTTGAAATGATTAGATTTTATCCAGAAAATTTTAACAAATCTTTTATAATTAAAAAAAATTGTCTTAAAATCATCTAGATATTTATGAAATGTTTTTTTTTAAATGAAGCTCATATGAAATTTTCGAAACTTTTCAAAACTTCTAAATACCTTTTGAATCCTTGTAAATTAAAAAAAAAAAACGTTCCTAAAATCTTCCAGTTTCTTCTTTGACATATTTTGATTTCTTAAAAACATAGGATTAATCTTTTAAAATGTAACCTAAATCATTAAACATTAATTATTTATAATTGTAAAAAATCATTTACAATAAATAATTTCATTTATCAATAGTCTTTTACGGAAAATATTATATGGATATTTTTTTTATATAATATTTACTTATAAAACAAACAATTAATATCGAATAAAAAATTTGCGTTACTGTATTAAATTAATTATTAAGTATTTAAAATTTTCTGGATTTTATTATAATATTTTTTCTGGATTTCCAGAATTCTTTAGGAGAACATGAAGTAGTGAAACATGCAGAAAGAAGTATGAATGATGTGCAACTCATCCATAGAATAGATGGCATCGGTGGGGCAGTCAATGGAGTCTCAGTTTATAAAAATAATTTAATTGCTTCTTGTTCAGGGTGAGTATTATCTAAAAATTAATCAAAGTGAGCGCCGTAAACCTATAAAAAGGGCTTCGTAGCCTATTAAGACGTTATTAGGTCGTTCAAACCTCCTGCTCTTATACTTTCCCTCCTCTTACTTCACCCTCCTCTTTTTTCACCCCCTTCCACCTAACCAACTTCTTCCTCCATTACTGCCCCATCTTCTCACTGGCCCATCAGACTCACCCCTTCCACCACTCTCCTTCCCCCGCTATCATTTCCCTTCCTCTACTCATACTCATTTCTGACCATATTCCTTACTTCTCGACCCGTCTCCATTCCCTTATTTTCCCTCGGGTCCTCTACTTTCACTCTCCTCCTTTTCTTCCCTTCCATCCTTTTCCCTCACTTCCAGTACTTCCACTCCACTCATTTCCTCTCATTTCCAATATTTTCCCTACGCCCTGTTCCACCATTTTTCCTGCCCTCCCCCTTAATTTCCTCCACTATCATTATTCCCCTCTCCGCATTTCCCTTACTTTTTCTCTCTTATGTCGCCTCACTTTCGTTACTTTCCCTCTCATTAATTTGCCTCACTTCCCCTCAAGGTCACTCTTTAGGAGAAGTATTACGGATGGGCGGATATCCGACTAAAACTATAAGGAAACGTCTATAAACTACGTTAACAATTTGAGAGGGTTGTGAGAGGAGGGTAACTCTAAAAATTACGTTTGGTAACAGGGTTTTTTTCGCTTAATTGCGTACGAAATTCATAATACCCAACCAGAAAACAAAAATAATTTTTGTTGTAAAATCTACTACTATATTTGTGGTTCGGAATTCATCTCATTTAGTAAAAAAATTTTAGTATTAGGTTAAAAATTTTATTATTTGTTATTATTTGTTTATAAAAATAATTTATTTACTTCTTGTTCAGGGTGAGTATTATCTAAAAATTAATCAAAGTGAGCGCCGTACACCTATAAAAAGGGCTTCGTAGCCTATTAGGACGTTATTAGGTCGTTCAAACCACCTACTCTTGTACTTTCCCTCCTCTTACTTTACCCCCTTCCACCTAAACAAATTCTTCTTCCATTACTGCCCCATCTCCTCACTGGCCCATCAGACTCACCCCTTCCACCACTCTCCTTCCCCCGCTATCATTTCCCTTCCTCTACTCATACTCA
>JAAAKG020125599.1:0-14888 GCA_010014905.2 Druon quercuslanigerum
CATAGAAAAATTTACAGAGGTACCGGCTCAGGGATCGAACCCCGGACCTCTGAGGTGAAGTCCGAGCGTCTAACCAATGAGCCACCAATATATTGCCACAAGATATTAATTTTTAGGTAATAGAAAATGATTCCGCAGTATATAATTTTTTTTAAAATGTCAGTCTAGAAAAAAATGCTTTAAAAATTGAAATATTGGTACTTTGATGCTTGAAACAAACAAAATGTAGGTTCTAAGTCCAAAGTTTCTCGAGCAAAGTCATTGCTTCAAAATCGTGCAGTCAAAGCATAGTCACTATTACGTCATTACTGATTAATCATAATAAATATTTACCAGTGAAATTGAAATTTTTGTGGAGCAAAATTTATTTATTATCATAATCATTTCTACAAAAAATAAATCTTAGATCTTTGTAAGTAAAGCTTAAAAATTTATATATAGTACCTACAATGTGCAATAAAAAAAATGTTTCGCAAAATAATAAGCCGGTAATCGCCTCCTTATACCTTAAACCTTATTTTTTGCAGAAGGTTACAGTACAAGCAAGTTTTCGACATGATGTGTCAACAACAAAACATTTTTTCTGTAGAGTTTCATTAAGAGGGTGGCCCAGATTTAAATTTAAAAAAATATATATTGTTTTATTATCATTCATTATATCCTGGTCAAAAACTGTAATTTGGTGATTGTGAATTCTCTATTGTTAAAGCTTCTTCGGCTTTAACGCACACTTTATAACATGCATTGACATTAAAACAGATGCAGTTTTATCGTCTCGTTAAAAAAATTCGCATTCTTAAAAAAAATGTTGTTATTAAACATTTTATTGCAACTTCTTCCGGTTTTTCAAAAACTGAACTTGCTCATTTCTAATGTTATTTTCACAATTTAAACGGTGAACTTCCAGTCTACAAAACAGCCTTATCGTTTTTTTTTTAATTTCTAAATTATATTCCTAGACTCAGTCACCCAGACTTTGTCAATGGAATTTTCTACCGCATCGTGTTCTACAGCGCAGTTGTATGAATTTTCGATTTTTCAAGAAAATTCAAAGGCCAACATTTTTTTGCTTTTAAGACTTTTCATATCGTGCGTTGTTTGACTTGAAAAGTTCATTTTCGTGTTATTTTGGAATTTTAAAAATGCTATAACTATGGTAATTTTTGGTATTGTGAAAAAAAGTCTTCAAGATAAATTGTTCCACTTTTCGAATAATATAAATATTCGTACAAATAATGTTAAAAAAAAAGACGGACCAAAAGCCAATCTAATATAGCCAGTAGGACAGACATACAGATAGGCAACTCTGTAAAATCTCTTTTTCGGATTTAGGGGATTTTAAAACGTGGACATTTTAGAAAAACTGTGGGGATAAAATTTTACATAAATCTAATAGCTTCTCTGATGAGAATGTAATAATCATAATTGTCCTAGGTTCATCCATGGGATATAAGTACCGTTAAAATGTCTGCCAAATATGAGCTGGATCGGTCAAATAGTTTTGGAATAATCGTGTACTTTGAGTAATCTTTGTACTTTGTACTTTGTACTTTGAGTAATTTTTACACAATCGAAGGATCGCGGGACAATTTTTTTATAATTGACCAAAATTACTAACTGCATCGTGTTCTACAGGTTTCAAACTATAAATTAAGGCAATACACGAAATGCATTTTTGTAGCCTCTATTGGGAATGCCCTCTTGTACAATGGATTTTGCGCTAATCTTTGTTGATGTTGGATCCATCAAATACAATAATTCATACGATAAGTCTGATAAATTTGGTATTAAATTTGGATTTTAGCTGCTCCTTATCTGAGCAAAAATGATCTGAGACGTCTTGATGTACCCCTAGGTGAACATGTAGTTATGGACCTTATGCAGCTTTATCTAAACACTGTTCATAAAACTATTCACTCATAGTTCTAAGCTAAAAGCTAAAATTTCACGTATTGTGGGAAGCATCAACCATGTCCGGCAGGAAATTCCCAAAGCTGTGAAGGTTTCAAAGGCTCCTTTTCACTTTACAGTTATTCTAAAGATAGATTACACTACCCTTTCTGATCAGGTGTTAGATGGAGAAAAGAAGCTCCATGAAAGTATTCAGTACTACAGTGCCACAAAAGCAAGAGTTAATTCAGTGGACCAAATAGCACACAAGTGATGCACGCGCTCTCAAAGTCAGAGATAGCCTGCTTACGTCTTCTACAACGTTCTTTATCTGGGAGAAATAAATTCATGGATAATTTACAAAAAGTCTCCTGAGATGAATATCCCTCGCCACCAGTTCCTGCCCAATCTCGCAATCAGGAACTTACCCACAATCAAAGAATCGCAAGCAACTCATTGTCCACCAAACAAATAAAGGTAAAACCGTTTAGGCAAATTAACAAAATTCTGGGAAACGCCATACCCTTGAGAAATGCAATAGAAATTAAGCATCTTCTATCTGCGACTTTATTATAAAAAACCTTTCCTGCGGCCGATCTAATCTTATTGTCCATGCTGATCTCTTCGTTTGAATTCCAAATACGTGAACTCTTGTTATCTGGCACGTTTAGTATACTTTTACTGAAATTCGGATTCCTATACCAAATATTAGACTTTAGCAAGAATAATGTGTGAAGAATCGAAATGATCCCCACCACCTTTCTAGGTACACTCGTTTAAAACTCAGGCAAAATTTGACCAGCGCGGATCAAACTTTTGCATGACGTTGACTCTCCTCAATAAATAAAAGTCACAAAATGTCATTGACTTCGGCCAAAGCAGCATGACAGATTCAGTTCACGCGTCACGACATCAGGTCTATAGGCTCTCATGTGATGATCCGTCTGGATCGGAACATCTCAAAATAGAATGGCTTTCATAGCCAATCATAAATCTTTCTGCTTCTGGACACAGGACGCCCTGTTTTAGCCAAATATTACTATGAAATATCTTACTATGCATTTTATGTTGACCTAACGTTTTGGGGTGCTGGCCGTGGGTGGATTTTTTGTTTCCATTGCATTTCTGCCAATAATTCCTTAAAAGGTTTTGCCCTTATATTCAAGGCTTCCTCTAAGGATAAATTAAATGGACTCTTATGGAAACACGTTTTATAGATGCTCTTGTAAAGCGCAACATTTTCGTTGCTGTTAAAATAGTCTCGTAATTGTATATAGTTTCTGATAGGTTCTAAACTTTCCTGTTCAACTTCTCATAGATACTCCTTTTGGTTTTCTTTTGGGATCCACGGAATTAAATGTTCGTCCACACAGAACATCCACACATTTTATGTACAAATTTTCAAAACTAAAAAAAAGGACTAAGATAAAGTACAAAATAAAAATCACCATTTTTATTTTCTTGGGCTTATCGTAATCTCGTTGGTCCGACTTTATCCAAAAGTCGGAGTAGTTAAAACATTTTGGAATATTCCAGAATTTGTAGGTGATTACATCAACATAGATAAATAATTAGGGATAGATTGGGTAAAGAGGAGGAAGACTGAATGACACAGGAAAGCAATAAAAGTTCATAGTAAAATTACATTTTTATCAAGTTTAAAGAATAAATAGATAAAGACGACGCTTGGAGAAAGATTTGGGTTTTTGAATTCTCTACAACAAAATTCCTCAATTTTTGATTTAACAACAAAGTTAAAAGTGGGTGGTAATGATCTAAAGAAAGTGTTTATGACGTTATCAAAAAATTAACAAACAAAATACTAGGTTTTCTATTATAACCAATTTTTGGTTTTAAAGGAGCTGTAATAAAAACTGACCTCTCTTGCTTAAAAGGAACTTCTGCCTTGACGAACTTCAAAAATTTTACAAATTAATGATGCACATTTTATTTTGTCATTGGTATTAAATGATATTGCGCCAGGAAAATTTCAATGAAGAAACTAAAATTATAGACATTAGTCACTTTTAAAAGATAAATAGTGCACATCTCGTGTGACAGATTTTGAGGTTAAGTTGAAAATCCCTCGCTTTCAACTGCTGATGTAACAAAATAGTGCGATGATATTTGGCATGATACAATATACAATTTCAATGTTAGGTGAATATTGCATTTTGTAGAAGGTAAGGTAGTACCTTTATTCAATTTAATTTGGATTTGACGAGTTAACTTAGATCAGTGGAGGGGATAGGATTCACCTACTTGGTGCTTGCGGGGATCTGCGGGGGTGGACCTTTTAGTTCTGTAGCTTCTCGTGGAATTATTATGGTAGATTTTAAAAATACAATAGAACGAAGCATACATGATGACTTGGAAGGTTTAACGGAGAAAGCGGATGTGAGTATTATGCCGGAGCCTTTGGAGGATTTAGCTGCAGAGAAGGAGCAACAACGTAAGCTGTAAAGATCCGCTAGCGAATTAATGGCTACCTTAAGGGAAATGCGGGATTTTTGCGACACGAATAAGAATATGTTTCTACCTATCAGGGTGGTAGAAATTGATTAGGCGCTGGGCACTATGTCTGAACCCAAAGGGGACATATGGAAGTCAGGATCACTCTTTCTGAACTCTATTAAGAGTGTCGGAGAGACCGCAAAACCAAGAGTAGTAGCCCGTATGAAGCGAGATAAGGCACAGAAGGTCACATTCGAATGCGGAACTCAGACTGACAAAGTGGTGAAAACTCCCATTTTCCATGATAGGGAACGAGAGAAGGAGTTCACTCCGAGTTCAGTGGAGGTAGGTCCTTCTAGAAAAAGAAGCAAACAGCCGATAATGCGTGACGATTCAACGCCCAATCTCTTATGCTGAGAAGACAATTCGAGAGCTGCAAATGGCTCCCAGAAAGACGGGGAAGAAGAAGCCGATACGAGTTCGACCAGTGGCGGTTCTCATTAAACCAGCTGAAGGTCGCAGCTATTTGCAGTTCCTTAGAGACCTTAAAAAAAAGGTTAACTCTGACGCCCTTGGTGTTCAGATCAGGGGGTCAGGGGAACGCGATATGGTGAAGTGTTGGTGAAGGTTGGTCCAGCTGCTGGTGGCAAAGGCAAATTTTAGGCTGTCATCAAACAGGCTGTTGGTAGTGAGAATAGAGTGCAGGAACTCGTCCCTTGTGTTGAGGTCGCGATTCTCAACCTTGACACAGGAAATGTGAAGGAGGATGTTGAAGCGGCAATCAGAAGCCACTTCAGGGAAGCTGTTGGTGAAATGAGGTTCAGTCTCATAAAGAAACCCTTCAGAGGTTGTCTGAGGGAATTTGTGAGACTGAGAGAGGTGATTGGTGCAAACAGGACACCTGAAGATAGGATGGGTGTCCTGTCGAGTTCTCAGAAAGCACGAAGTGACACGGTGTTATCACTGCCTGGGATGTGGCCATATGGCAACGAGTTTCACCGCTCCAAATCGAGCAGGTGTTTTCTGGAGGTGCGGCAAAGAGAAGCATAAAGCTGCGGTGTGCATTGATATACCGCAGTGCTTTCTCTGCGCCGCAATTGAAGGGAAGCCCCGTAGAGACTATCGTCCGGGCACAATGAGTTGTTTGACCTTCAGGGAGGCCACCCTTTCAAGAAAGTCTCCAGAACGACAGCATTGAGAAGTCCAAGCGTTGCTTGCTGTATGTATCTAAAAGAATGTTGATGACAAAAATCCTCATTACCCTTCCCTCGAATTACAATTATTTTCGATCTGCTTGAGATTCAGATGCAACTTGTGAGAAAACACTGGAGAATTTATCGTCGCCCCTGGTTGTGGAGAAACGCCAATGTCCTTTCAATAAGGTTCGGAGAGTGCCGCTCTTTGGCTAGTGGTGGAAGCAGAAATTTTCGAAAAAATCCAAGAAAATTTAATGAGAAGAAAGGGCATAGCAACACAAAAGTAAAAAGCGAATACGACCCTGCTAGAAAAAATCAAAACAATTGAGATGTTGGCAGTAAGGAAAGGAGGGACACAATCTTTTGTTCTCCAATAAACGACCTTTTCACTACTCTGTGTTTCCATTTAATCAACACACATTTCTCTGCATCTTTTTCCTAGCTATCCAGAATAATATAGAACAAGAATTTATTATTTTCAGGATCCTCTCCAACTGTTCAATTTTTATGTCCGGCAGTTCTACTTTTTCCTATAGCGATTATCACGAGAAATTTTATTTTTCTGCAAGGTTTTTGTTTCATATTAATAAATATTTTAGAATTCACTCATTTCTGTGCAAATTCTTACTTAATTGAAGATAAATTTATTCATCTCTATATAAATAACAGTGTTTGTTTGTGTATCCTTTCAATAGCAGATTTAGGTATCTTAAAATTTTAAACGAAGTGCGTTCACATACAATTTATTTACTTATCTAGTTTAAAATGAATTGCAATCCGGTGCTGTCCACCCTACCTTATTCTTGCTAAATTACTGGTCGTAGTGGAACTCGGCGAGAATTATGTTTCGTGGTACGCGCGTCCTGCCAAAAAGATTATTCACAGGATCATTAGCCGATATTGGTACAAGCTGGCTGGCAATGTTGCCATTTATCAGTATTTTAACTCTTGCATAATGATAACCAAGATCCGCTCTACGATCCATGAATGGCAACAAATAATCGATATTTGGTAGAAAAACTCCAATGACGTACTCGTGTTTTTCATCTGTTTCTACATAATAAGAGTCTTCTATTAAAGGGAATACTTGAGTTGTATCTGTTAAAGCTCCGCGAAGAAGAATATTATGAATTTGAATGGGAGCAGGATAGACTGCATTCTCTTTATGTGGGTAACCTAATTCTGCAAAAAGAAGACAAAATATATTATATATTTGGAATGAGGAATGCGCTTTAAGTTGTTGATATTTTTTTAGTTACCTGTAGAACTGGAGAAAAGCACTAAAATTAAGCACATAATAGAAATAAAAAATCTCATTTCCTTTAAATAAAGAAAACCTACTTATGAAAAGTTCTACTAGAGATTAACTAATGAATATCCTTCAAACTGTTTCAGTGTATCAGACTCTTGTCACAATCTTATTGGTCCTTCCAAATTATCTGTATTTATATAATCTCTTTGCTTAACCCGTAAGTCGCTTAAATGCTTTATAATTATGACATTTTTATGTGTTATTCAGAGATAATATAGAACAAATTATTACGCAATAGAAGGATAATTATTTGTTGCTTAACATTTTAACGTTATACTAACTTTTCATATGTATCGAACAGTAGCATAAAGTTACTATCCTATCTAAACATAGTAATTAGATTTTTTGGCAATAAGAAATCGAGTACACATCGGCGGGGTTTAGAAGATTTCTGAATATTCCAGAATTTTTAGACAATTTGATTGAACAAGATAAATATTTGGAAATGGTAGGGTAGTCCGAAAAAGGCCCTCTGCTATTTATGGAACCAGCTAGAAATATCTTCGCGATGATTCTCGGAGAGAAGTATTACATCATAATCGGTACTAGGACAGTTTAATGTTATAACATATATTTATTTATAATATGTCACCTAAGAGTTCACGTAGTTTGAAGTTTGTGTTTTACCTCTGGATGCTTTCTTAGAACTACCATCTGCGACTTCATAGGTTTTATTTGATTGGTACGTGATTGTTTAGATAGTTTATTCCAATGCGATCAGATATTTAATGAGAATATCAGGTCGATTTTCCCATACAAAATGATCCATCTGGATAGGAGCATCTGAATACGAGATGCAATAATCACTTTCTGAAACAGCAACAGAAATTTAACTATATAAATCATCCATTATCTTAGGAGTTAAAGAAACCAGTCAACCACGTCATGATCTAAAACGTGTTTGCGAGAATTTTAGGTTTTGGGAACCCTGTCTTTAATCGCAGTGACAAATTCTTCGGTTTCTGGAACCAGGGCGCCCTTTTTAGCCAAAAACTTGTATCCTTAGTATGCATTTTATGTTAATCTAAAATGTTGAGGTGCTGGCCGTGGATGGCTTTTTGTCTTCATTGCGTTTCTATCAATAATTTCTTGTATGGGGTTTCCCTGATATCCAAAGCTTCCTCTGAGGAAAATTGATTTTCGCTTCACAGATGATAATGTAAAGTAAAAAACTTCGTTTTCTTCTAAAATATTCTCGCAACTGTTTACCCTGCCCCCTTTATGCAGTGGTATAAACTACTCTTATAATCGTTGAATTACTTTGGTATAATTGATGCTTCGTAAATTATACGCGGTTGTTCTCTGTAGCCTTTCAAGGTCGTTGTTCTACGATTTGATGAGCTTGAAGAAGTAAGTAAGGACATGTATAGCTTCGGTATTTATTGCCCTGATCTTGTAGCTGTAAGACATGATAGCTTTCAGGTTCATAATGTCTATACCAGGAATTTCCAGTTAGTTGCCCTTTTCAAAACCGATGGAACATCTGAAGTTGCGGTGTTAGTCAGTACCATTTCAGAGAAATTACTTTTTTTTCTTTCTCTAGTTGATTTTTTGTCTCGTGCATTAAGCCAATTACAGTAATTCTGCAATATATTGACAATAGTTCTAAAATCAGTACGCTTGCTAAGATGATATTTTCTCCAACTCACCCTGTGCAAGGAAAAGAGCTACTATGACACATTATGTTAGTCATGATATTTTCAAGCTTCAAATCACTTGCAATGGTACCTTCGAACTTGTTATATTAATTGCGGACCATAACTGAGACACATTTTCGTAGTTTTCTTGACAAAACTGTGCTCGACAATGAATGAAAAGCCTTTTCACCCCAGCACCTCGAAATAATTTAGAAAAAAACCTTTGTCTTTCTAGCGAACACAGAGAAAATCCAATACATCTTAAGTTGATTGGACAAAGTTTCTGAAAATCTCCACCAGCATCGATGCCAAATTTTTAGTGCATTCGAGAAATTTGACACTTTTTCTTGACAGTGAATACCAGTGAATACCAGCCAAAAGTTGTTTACTTAAATAAGCGAAATTGCTTTTCTATTAGCACTTGCCACACGAATCATTGATGCGATTTCAGTAGTTGTATAGTATTTGGAGTTAGCTTAAAGCTTGTCTAAATCTTCTGCACATCATTGATAGAAGTAATTGATTTTTTATCCACTTTTTCATTCTGGAGGTTGACAGAAATTCGCAGAGGCTTACCAGCACGTTGTGAGAGAGGCATCATGCAGCTTTTCGTCAATTTGTCGGCATTGTTTCTTTTAAAACAGAGGAAATAAACTGATATCTTATAAGTATTCCTTTCAACAGTAGACACCTTTCCATCAATAGCACTACTGCAAAAACAAAACTTTGAAGCTGAAGAAAAAAAGGTCATCTAGGGAATAAAGGTAGGAGTAGTAGCTGTTTCTTGGAAGCTAATAAAGATTCTAATGAAGAAAAAACTGAAGAGCAAAACAAGGAACATTAATCCCGTAAGTAGAAAATAAAAGGATATATAGAGATTCAAGCAATAAAGGTGTACCACCAGACTGGTATTTAGAAGGTTTAAATAGTGTTTTACAAAATTACGAAGAGCCAACAAACTTCAAGAAAGCGATGCAGAGTTCGAACAAGCAGTAATGCAAATCAGGTACTAAAGGATAAATGAGGTCCTTAAAGAAAAATGGCATCTATAAGCTCTTTGAAAACCCTAAAAATACAAAATTATTGGATGCAAATGGATTTTTAAATTCAAAAAAGACGCTGAATGTGTTGCAACTGAACATATGGCTAGGATAGACGCACAAGGTTTTTCTCAAAAATTCGGGGTCGATTATGACGAAGCTTTTGCGCTGGTTGTGAGGCAGATCACTTTTCGGACATTGCTAGCTATAGCTAAAAAACAGTTATGCTTGTGCATCGCAGTGGTGTGAAAACAGCATTTCTGAACAAATACTTTGAGGAAGCCGTTCTCATAAAGCAACCAGAAGGATTTGTAATTAGAGGTAAGGAACACATGGTATGTAAGCTAAACAATTCTTTATATAATTAAAAGGAAGCTGCTAAAGCTTGCAATGAAAAGTTTTATCCACTTTAAAAGAAAATGGTTTCTTTCAAGGAAAAGCTGATATGTTGATGACTTCTTTATTACAAACAAACAAGAACATTACATACTTCTAACAGGAAAAGCAATAAGGAAACCTATTCAGCTAAGTGATTTAAGTAAATTGTGCTATTATCTCAGGATTCCAGTTGATAAAGATGAGCAAAGAAGTTTCTAGCAAAAGTCAATATCAATACCTACTTTGGAAGTATGTCGAGAGCAACTCGTCTGGAAGACGCGAAGAAACCAAATATTCCATTAGATGCGGGATACGTCAAAGTAAGGGAAAGTGAAAAACCTTTATACGATAATCTCCCTTACCGAAAGCTCAGAAGAAAGCTCTTGGATGTAGCTTTGAACAAAATGTCAGTCATTTCAGCAAGTTTGTCCATTTCAAGGAAATACAACTTTGATGCAACGAAGGCCGATTGGAACCCGTAATAGAAGAGATAAAGAAGATACACTGATTCGATATCCAGATGATGATTGGGCTCGTAACAGAGCTAATAGAAAGTCCACCAGTGAATATTCATTTAAGTTAATAGGGGTTTAATACTTTATGGAACGCTATTTTAAGTCACTGAGAACCCCATTGCGTTGTATTTTATCTCTTCCATAGTGTACAGATGTAGATCAACTTTAGGAGCCATGCTTAGGAAGAATTCATCAGCCATAAATAATTTTTGAAGAACTCGTGATTCTCATCTTTTTGGTGAAGATGTAGAAAATGAGAAGCATGTTCTCTTGCTAATGGATTAAACGTGATATCTCTTTTTGATTGAGCACAACCAAGCAAAATGTTAATGTATAGTGAAAAATTTTTCCCTGACGCAAATTTTGTTTGGCAGGTTATACTAAACAGGTTCAACTATAGGTTTAGGAAAGACTACTAAGATTCAGCATCGAATACCATTCATATTTGTCAGTCTATTCCACACCAATTGAAATTTTTGTGGCCCTGAAAATACCTCAGATTTATAAAATTATTATGTACAATTTGGATGGAATATAAAACAAGTTAATAGCTAATAGATAGGATATTATAAATTTGAATGTGAGAAGGAATAACTGCACCCTCTTTATGTGGATAAGCTGATTCTGCAAAAGGAAAATATAAGTAGAAAATTAAATTTTGTATATACTGAATAAATAACAAATTAGTAAATATTTTAAATTAACAATGTGCTTTCAGTTATAAATATTTTTACACTTACCTACCCATAGAATTAGGAAAAAGCACTAACCTAACCTAAACCACTAACCTGAAAAAACCTGCTTATGAAAGTTTCCATTAAAGGTTAACTAATAATATTCTTCCATATATTTCAGTGCAGCAGAAACTTTTCGCAATCTCATTTTTCATTCAAACTTATCTTTATTTAAATAATCTTTTTCTTGGATTCGAAAGTCGCACTTCATAAATAGATAAGTATTTATTTTCATAAGGTGATAAGATTGTATGTTTTCGCCGGAGTAGTTAAAAAATTTTGGAATATTTCAAAATTTTTCGAAGAATAAGTGAAAAAGGATTTGGAAGCATCGTTTGAAAAGACGAAGCGTTGGTTTTTTTTGTTATTAACAACGAAATACTTAAATTCATGCTATGAAATTTTTATAAATCCTTTGTTACACATAATAATGTCGTAAATTTAAAAAAATATATGTGCTTTAGAGATAATTTTAAAGCACCAATGAGGTTACGACTATTGTCATCTGATGTATTTTGCACATTAAGTCCGGGTGAAAAAGATTACACAAATACAGAGGATTTAAAAGGACCAATGAGATTGCGACAAATGTAATATACACTGAAATATTTTGAAGAATCGATTCGCTAGTTAGTCTTTGAGAGAAATTTTCATAAGTCGGTTCCTTCCTTTAAAAAAAATGAAAACTTTGTTTTACATTCTGTGTTTCATCTTAGTGCTTTTCCCTGATCCTATAGGTAAATACGGGATCATCTAATTCAATATTTGATTACCTGAAACAGTATTTGATTTACTTCTTATCATTTTCTTTCAGAATTAGTTGAGTCACATAAAGATGGAACAGTTCGTCCGCCTATGATTCAAATTCATAATGTTTATTATTATGAAAGTTTCATTTATCCAGGCAAAATTGTTAATTTAGTACGAGAGAACGGTTATGTAGGAATAGATGAAAATCACGAGTATGTCATTGGATTGTACCTACTTGGACGTTTGTTCCCTTTCATGGCTCGTAGAGCGGATCTTGAGAATCGATATGGAAGAGTTAAAATACTGCTAAATGGAAAAATTGCCAGCGAGGTTGTACCACTGATGCATGAGGATCCTCTGAATACTGTTTTTGGTCACATAGACCAACCACGACACATTGCTCCAGCCGTGTTTCACTAGTAGCGTGGCCATCTTTTGAATTTTTTAAAGCAAAACATTTTTGTGAAATTTAATGCAGGTTTCCATTTTGTTGTGAAAATATTTTGTAGAGGAATAAAGAAGCTAAACCTGACCCAGGTTTGCCCTATGTTTCCCATCTTGATCACTTTGATTAGCCAATCAACCCTGGCGTCTTTGATTATTTAAATAACTAAAACAACCAGTTTCAACAAATTCATGCATTTGGACTTTTCTATGTTGTTATTATTTTTATTAACTGACATCTTTCTCTACATTAAGAATTGGATAAGCTTGAATCAATTTATCAGAGATACTGACTCCGGGAAGGATATTTTTATTAATTTTGTTTTTAATTATCTATCATTCATATCATATCTATTATTATTCAGCCTTTTCATAGATATTCTATTTAAAAAGAACTTGAATTTAACGTCGAAAAATTTCAATGCCAAATCCCAAAAACGCTTTTACAATAAAACAATGTTTTGCTTTCCTTTAGAGACCGATAAATATTACAATCTAATTGAATAATATAAATTTCTCACTTTTTCAAATAATTTGAAACACTACTCACTAAGGAAGTATTACAAAATATAATTAAAATTATAAATTCTAACAAAATTGATACACATATTAATGGATAAACAATTTTATTTAAACAATTATGAGATTTCTGACACGTGGATTATTAATTGTAAAAACATTCAGATTCGTAACTCATTTATTGATATTCTTATTCCAGATAATTAATTTACATTAACATTTTTAGCAAAAAAGAACCAGAATATCATCAAAATTGTCAAAGTCGTAGGCCTTTTGTAATTTTTAAAAATGGCGGACCTATCATGGCTGCCACAATGAAGGAAACTACTAAACATAATCTTTTATTTGTACTCTAATTCTTGTAAGAATATGAGATTGAATCTTCCAGTCCACTTTATTTTTGTATTCGCGGTCGCTGATTGATTGATTACGAATCAAATATTTGTTTATTGAAATTCCAAGATGGTGGATCCAATATGGCAGCTGATAAGTGTGAAAATAATTTTATATCGAAAGTACGAGTTGGGTATCAATGTAAGGATTTTTGGGGTCGCTGATTACAATTACACTATTAGTTTTTTGAAATTCTAATATAATGGATCCAATATGGCGACTGAAAGTCAAAAAAGTTATTTAACGTCAACAGCACGAGTTTGGTATGAATATAGAGGTGTTTAGATATCGGATCCAATATGGCAGCTGAAAAGTGTGAAAATCATTTTACGTCAAAAGCTCGAGTTTGCTATCAATATAAGGATTTTTGGGTCGCTGATTACGAATCTACTATTGGTTTTTGAAATGCCAAGATGGCGGATATACTATGGTAGCTTAAAAGTTTCAAAATTATTTTACGTCAACAGCTCCAGTTTGGTATTAATATAAGGATTTTTGGGGTCACTGATCACAATTCTACTATTACTTTTTTGAAATTCCAATACAACGGATCCAATATGGCGGCTGAATTGTAAAAAAAATTACGCCAACAGCACGAGTTTGTTATAAATATAGAGGTGTTTAGGGTTGCTAATTACGAATCTATTATTACTTTTTAAAAATTTCTAGATAGCGGATCCAATATGGCAGTTGAAAAGTGTAAAAATAATTTTATATCAAAAGTACGAGTTGGGTATCAATATAAGGACTTTTGGGGTCACTGATTACAATTCTATTATTAGTTTAGAAACATTCTAATGTGGCGGATCCAATATGGCGGCTGAAAGTCAAAAAACTTATTTTACGTCAACAGCACGAGTTTGGTGTGAATATAGAGGTGTTTAGATATCGGATCCAATATGGCAGCTGAAAAGTCTGAAAATCATTTTACGTCAGCAGCAAGAGTTTGGTCTCAATAAAAGGATTTTTAAGTCGCTCATTACGAATCTACTATTGGTTTTTGAAATTGCAATATGGCGGATATACTATGGCAGCTGAAAAGTTTGAAAATCATTTTATATCGAAAGTACGAGTTTGGTATCAATATAAGGATTTTTGGGTCGCTGATTACGAATTTACTATTGGTTTTTGAAATTCCAAGATAGCGGATATACTATAGTGACTGAAAAATTTGAAAATCATTTTATAACGTGGGTACGAGTTTGGTATCAATATAAGGATTTTTGGGTCGCTGATTACGAATCTACTATTATTTTTTTTTTAATTCCAACCTAGTGGGTCTAATATGGCGGCTGAAAGGTGAAAAAGTCATTTTACGTCAACATAACGAGTGTGTTATGAATATAGCGGCTTTATGGTCGCTGATTACGAGTACACTATTAGTTTTTTGAAATTCCAAAATGGTGGATCTAATATGGCAGCTGAAAAGTTTGAAACTCTTTTTTTTATCAAAAGTACGAGCTGGGTATCAATATAAGGATTTTTAGGGTCACTGATTACAATTCTACTATTAGTTTTCTAAAATTCCAATATGGCGGATCCAATATGACGAAGGAATGTTGAAAAAGTGATTTTACGTCAACAGCACGAGTTTGGTATGAATATAGGGGTGTTTAGGGTCGCTGA
>JAAAKG020125610.1:0-14888 GCA_010014905.2 Druon quercuslanigerum
ACAAATATTATTTATTGTTTTTTCAGAAATAGAAAGGGTTATTTTAAATTTTTATTCAAATCCAAATCTTATATTCCACTTCAGCAAGTTTATTGGGTGACGTTTAAATTCATATTTTCCCTGTAGCATTTCTATAAATCGCTTGAGAAAACTGTTTTGAAATATTACATAAATTAAATTGATTTAATTTCAATAGGGTCTTCCATGAAAATAACATTTTATTTACTGAAAAACTTTTAAAAAGTGGTCTAATCCCATGCCCTACAATGGAAAAACATGGAGTGGTGAAATAACTAACGCCGCGCTGGAGATATTAGGAACTAATCAAGTTAGGGCAGTAAGGGATCACCATTTCGTTTTCAGTTTCACAGAGCTGGCATCTTTTCACGTGAAACCGTTTCATGTTACAGTTTCATGTTACAGTTTCATATGTTTCAAGAAACATGGGGGTGAGGAGAAGCAAAATTATATTGTGCATGCGTAGATCGGATTGGCCTCTAAGGTCAGGATAGGATTTTATCTTGTCAGTTTCAATTTTCCCGACGCTATATCTGAAACATTAAAGTGTTTCACGAATCCCCAATGTTTCTTCAAACTTTTCGTTAGGTTAAAGTTTCATGAAACTTTACATCTCTACGTATCATGAAAAACAAATTTCTGCTTTTATTATACAATTGTATTTATCTAATTTTTCATGTATGACACTAGCAACTAAAAGAGTAGATAACTTTATTCTTCCGCAGAAAATCTAGAGGAAATTTCTTCGAACGCCCAGGCAGCATTTTCGACGCAGACGGTCATGACTTGGTTCTTACATCCCGGCTTTGGTGGCTTGAATGTCAAGTCGGTTTTGACTAACCTTTTAAGACACCAATAC
Organism: Druon quercuslanigerum; assembly: GCA_010014905.2. NCBI lineage: Eukaryota > Metazoa > Arthropoda > Insecta > Hymenoptera > Cynipidae > Druon > Druon quercuslanigerum. The sequence continues at coordinate 878 of JAAAKG020125610.1, forward strand.
TGACTGCTAATGGTAGGAAATTAAAAGATAGGTATTTATTATTATAACTTACCTGCTTATCAACATCTATTTCACCCAAATAACGGCCGACAAAATTATCTTGACAGGTGACTGACAGTTTATGGACAACACTTCACGTTGCTCTGAATAAGCAAAAACAGTCTCTAAATGATGATTTTCCCCTAGATTCTCATAATGAATCTGTGTGGTTTAAATTTGTTGCAAGTCAATTGAACATCAATTTCCAGTGTCCATTGGAGCATCGGCGATTTTTTGTGTGTAGGAACCTAAATATTCGAAAATGACTTCTTTCTTGATATAAAATAATAATTAATCTTACCACAATGTTGAGTGTCGGTTTTTAATTTTCCTCTTATACAATTATTAATTAGTGTTGCATTAATTACCCTCAAACATCTTAGGGAAAATGATTAACCTCTCTGAACGTTGTAAATATACTTTTACTCACAACTTTTCATTATCTCAAAACGACCGACTTACTTAAAGAATTGAATCCTTTTTGAAACTTTTCTTCGATAGGAAGCAATTATCTATTTTCACAGTCGGAATCGGGGGACAGATTTCCGACATCGGTTTGATGTCGAATGGTACTTTCGCTGATACGAGGAAATTTTCTCGGGCAACCATCTATGGAATATATGTACGAGAGACTGGGCGTGTGGTCCTGGGCAAAAAAGGAGTTATGGTCGTGAGTTATACAATCCGCTGGAAACCGTGATCGATCAACACGAGGGAGTCATGGAATTCCTAAATAGTCGGATTAAAAAATCTCTTTCTTCAAGGGAGCACCCATATAGACGTTTATACCGACTTGTAATCGATGCGATATGGTCACTGATCATTCATCTAACATGGGTTCTTAGAAATATATCTATCAATCTTCATTAAATTGGTTACAATTTCATTTGTGCTGAACAAAGATTTATGTTTTCTTTTCTGTAAAGAAAGAAAATTGATTTGCGGAATGGAATCAATAGTCATGTCTAGCTACTAATTGTTGACGTAAAGGGACATTAGGTTAACAGATAATGTATCTTAAAAGAGGTGTAAGGGATATGATGAACGGAAAGTCGATAAATGGAAAGGTAAAGGGCAATTGTTAGTTTCACATAGGTTAATTAAAATGTCCATTGGAAGGAGGGCAGAGTACATTCTGACGAGGGGTAGAAAGAAGGTAGAGAGGGGTCACGAAAACGGAAATAGGGAGGATTCGAAAAGTAATGTAAGGTGGGGCAACAAGATATCGGAGAAAGGGAACATTTTAGTAGCAAAGGTCAATCTATAGTCAGAAAATGAGGGGATTTAAGGCAGATTCTCAGTTAAGAGGTCAGTGAATAGTCAGACAATTGGGGTGGATACTTCAGTAGTACAATGTTACGCTTAGTCAGCCAAAATTCATGAAGCCGGGTTAACATCTTTTTTCACATAAAGAGATAAAAAAATTAGATAATTGTAAAAATGAATTGGATTGTAAGTAAAATTGCGGACTCGGGATTGACTTATGTCTCTTTTCCAAAAAAAAGTTTTGATTGATACATTTTTAGTACTTTTATATCGTTCATTGTTTGTAAGGTAGAATGCTTTTTATTAACAAGACCATCCAACGATTTATTATAATGATTTTTAATTTGAAAACCTTCAAGATTTGCACCTCTAAAGAGAACCATGATCTGAATACTGTTTCCTTTCACTCACTATTTATTAGTGCGATTTCTATACTTAAGAGTACCTTATCTGAATGTCTTGATACCTTGTAACTTTTCACAATCTGAATGCAATTTTAAACAGTTCTCACGTACATAATTACATAAATTTATTGTCTTTGAGTCAAGGAGTGAGAAGTTTTTCCCTATTCGCGTAGTTGTTATCTAAGGTACCAAGCTTAAAAAAATGACGGTCCAAAGGAAGTACGAAAAAATACAATACTGCGTGACCGGTTTTCGAACCAGTTCTGTTGCCTTGTAGATCAAGAGACATGTGGGGGAGTAAACTTACCTATGCAGACTTCGAGTCAATCTTTGATGGCTGATCGATGGATAGACGGAATTGACCCCAGGTCGCGTTGCTTTTCACAACAAATATTATGAATCTCTGCAAGCAACCTAAAATAATATTAAAATCGTGGAACAAGGCCCAATATAAACGCACCTGCAAACATAAATTTGTTCTAGAGTTGACTTCAAACTGATAATTTCCTTTGTCCGCTCCTGTATCTAAACCAATGCCCTCAAGAAATATCAATTTGTCCTCAATTCCGATTTCAAATACATGCAGCGATTTAGAAATATATGAGGGAACCAATTTTTCAAACGTGTAATTTCATCCTTGATGCGTTTCCTGGCAAATTGAAATAATAATCTATTAGATCAAAATAGGTTTTGGCGATGCTTAAGATTGTACTTATTTTGTATACATTGGAGAAAAAATCCTAGGGATAGTTAGCACTTTAAAGAAGATAGTAAATTTTACAGATAATTTATAATTACAGCGATCGATTGTCCGCATGTAGATTTAATTTTAGTTCACGAATATTCCAAAGTCTTTCAACCTCAATATCAATTTTGAATCCTGACTCTTCGTTCTACCGCACTATCATTATCCCCTTTCAATCTTGAACTTTTTCTCGTTTAATCTCGTCGCCTTCCACTCTTATGGTAAAATTTAAATACCCTCTCTTAACCTGTACTTTTTCTCCCCAAAACCTCTTTCCCACTCTTTCGTCCTTGAGAGTTCCTCTTCTCATTCCCCGCATCAATCACATTTCCTATCCCCTCTACATTTTCAACTTTTTTCCCCTCGCTTGCTCTTATGAATTCCTACACTTCCCTTCTACCACCGCAATTTACTTCGTCTGCATTTATTTTTTCCTCAATTTATCCTCTTTACCCGCCATTTATATCCTCCGTTTTTGCCCACATAACCCCACCCCCTTACACTTCACCAAAAAAAAACTAAAATACTCTGCACTAACTCAACTTTCTCTTGACCGAAACTCCCAATACCCCTTTCATGATCTACCTAATACTGAATCTGTCTTATTCTCCTCGTTTCTGTCTATATTCTGTCTTCCCACATCATCACGGTCTTTCACTTCTTTCGTGAAATTACAAAGATCCTCTCTACACCTTACTCTTTTCTATCTTGGTTGCTCTTACTACCCTTCCCCCTCTCCCTTACATGCCCCTTACATTTTCATCTACTGATGCACTCCGACATATCTTCTAACCCTTCCTTCAATCTCTTACTTTTTCATATCCCTTATAATATTCACTTTTATTTTTGATGGATTTTTAGAAATAAATGTAAAAAATATCTTTAAAATCATTTTTTGCTATTCAGAACCAGGAGAAGGTCTATCCACATAGTTTTGCGTCCGCAAAATAAATTAAATCAAGCATATTCATTGGCCTAAAATAAAATGAGTATAATCACGGTTAACCCCAATAAATCGTCGAAAGACACGATAATCGAGGAAATGATTATTTGATCAAACGAACGCGATCCAGTACCCCACCCTCTGACTGGAAACAATAAATCGTGGTGTGCCATACATTGCGAAATCTGATCATAGCAAAACAAAACAAAAGGTAGGAGTTTAATGGACGGCGTGTGGCTTCAAGGATTTTCACCTCTACATTGCCGTATCAAAGCATAGTGAAGTATCACGACCGCAAAACGCCTAGTTCGACAGAAATCGACGAACCGTTTGCTTTTCTCGCTGAACTTTCTACAAAGGCATTGTGCATTCCATAAGTAGAAGTTGTCTCCTTCAGTCTGCTCCATAGGAGGATTGCAGGAAATTTCGTGAAAGTTCGGCCCTTTCTAAGGATATCCTTTGCTTTATTTTGTTATCTTTCCGTATCCTTTTATTTAAAGGAGATCTAATGGAAACATATTTGAGGAGATAAAAATGATGTTGACATTAAAAGTTTGGTGCACAACAATATCATATGAAGATGAGATCAAGAATATTAGTTGACAGGAATCGTGAATTGAGATTTTCATCCCTTGCACCCAAATCTCAAGTAAACACTAAGTTTGAACCGTGAGTATCAAAACCACAAATGCTAAACGCATAAGTCTGAAATCAGTAAAATCCAAAAATAAGACTTGAATCTTAGGTGCCAAAAGCCATAAGTCACAAAACCATCAGAGCCAAAAATAAAGCCCGAGCCGTAAGTCCTAAAATCACAAGTCCCATAATGGAAAATTTCAAAAAGGTAAGTTCCAAAAACCGTAAAGTTGTATGCGGAATCAAGTTTATTTTTTGACAGCTCAAGTTTCTGCAATAAAATAAACAAGCATAAACCACCCTGTAGCACGTAATATAATATTATACAATTCTACCTAATAGTAAATATTGCAGAGAATTCAATGAATTTTTATTACGTGCTGCAAAATGGTCTGATTTTTGCTTATTTTCCCTCCAAAAAGGTCAAAATATCAAAGTCGATCCAAATGATCCAAAAAGACTTGATTCCATATACAGAAGAACTGAAACCTGATTCTTTATACGGAGTCATCAGAATTTGAATTGCATGGAGCAGTGCACCTATAATATATAAAGTAAAAATATGACATAGATTACTCTTTTCACAAAAAGAAACGAAATTCCAGGCTAAGTTTAAGACAATTCAATGACCTCTAATAAACACTATAGTTCACTTCACAGTTGTAAATGCGTTTGAGAATGTAGAGAGAGAAAGCAGATAATTTCACTTGCCTCCTCTTCCTAGTCAGAACATGCTCAGTAAGAAGTGATCAGAAGACAACACGGATTGTCATTCATTCACTCCTGCAATTTTTTTCTTAGGATCCCTTCAGTAAAGAATGCGTACATAGTGGTGGAATCTGGTAGGCTAAAAATCCCCGTTTACTCTTGTTCATTTAATTGACAAGTCTTAACTGATCTTGTCAGGTCTTTAAAGTACAAAAGTACTATAAACAATCAGAGAAAGACTACCGGGTTTATAAAAGTCATGAGCGGTCACGATTTTCAGAGTCATCTCTCACTTGTTACGACGCTCCTGCATGAGTGCACACCGTGTCGGATATTGTTATTATGTAATGTTCGACTGCATAGCAGGCATTAACGTAGTTAATCGGATTGGACAAAAATCTTGTGAAAGAAAATGCTGGCTCAATGAGAAAGTCGTGTCTTGGGTGCTAATGTGGGTACTTGACAAGGATTCATAAATGCTTCCAATGACATCCAAATAATTGCGGCGAAAAAAGAATTGAAGATTAAAGTAAGATGATTTATCCAAACTTCAACTTTCGCCACTAATTAATTCTGATTGATTTAGAGCGATTGGCCAGGGATTTTTAAAAAAGCCTAAGAAACTATCCTTAACTCGCAGTTCAGTCTTTTAAAATTTAAGATAGACGAATATGACGGCAACTTTTTGACATTGTAGCTATTTAGAAGAGGCACTTTAGACCATTATTATGTTCAGTCAAGATTATTCCCATCCATGATTATAATAATAGCCCATGGGAATATTTTTTCAATAGAATAATTGTATGTGGCGCCTGTTTATTGATATGCTCCTAAGAAGTCATCTATAAACTACGAAGATTGGTAAACGAGTGTAGGGACTTTTATATTTGGAAACTCACACTCTTTACCTATTACCTTCTTAACTACTTTTTCAACGAATTTGCCATTTCTCGTTATTTCGCTTAGATGTAAACTGAATTACTAGAAGCCAATTCCAAAATTCAACTCGTTTGTTTGTAGAAGTTGAACTTTATATTTGTGTTTCACAATCCAACTATTTTATTCAAACGTCATATTTTTCGTGCAAAAATTCAACTACTTTATTGAACGCTGATCTAATTTTTTGAATTAATTTTTTGTTTTGCTGAAAGATTCTCCTCTTTAGCTGTAAATTTAACTCTTTTCTTAAAATTCATTTTATTTTTACTGAAAATGCATCTTTTTAAATTAAAAATTCAAATATTTTGTTAACAAAGTATCTTTTTTATTTAAAAAATGAACTATTTGTTTGAACATTTATCTATTTTATTAAAAACTCGCCTTTTTAATTGAAAATTAATCTTGCTAATTGAAATATAATTTTTTGGTTGAAACTTTTAGAATTAATTTTTTTATCTGAAAATGTAACTGTCCCATTATTGTTTGAAAATATATATTATTGATTGGAGTTTAATCTTTTCTAGCTGGCAATTCATCTCTTTTGTTAAAAATTTTAATAAATGGTTGAAAATTCTTTTTTTTCGTTTAGAATTAAATTTTTTTATCTGAAAATGTAACATTTCCATTAATGGTTCAAAAATGCTATTTTTGATTGGAAATGTATCTTTTCTAGGTTCCAATTCAAATTTAATATTTAAATTTATTTTAAATACCTTTTTCAAACTGAAAATGTAATGATTTTGTCATTTGTTGAAAACTGATTTCTTTTAGTTAACAGATTAAATATTTGGCTAAAAATTCATCTTTACGGTTTAAATTAATTTTTTTGTTCAAAAGTCGCCTTTTTAGATTGAAAATTCATTTTTTCTGTTGAAAAAGTGATCTTTCTTCATTTTCGTTTTGCTTGAAAGTTCAACTATTTTGTTGTTGATGCACTTATTTGGTAAGAATAAATGTTCTTTGGTGAAAAATTCATCTTTTTATTGAATTGCAACTGAACTTTGGGGGGGGGGGGCGCTAAACAATGTTTGTTAAATATCATATATGCATACTTTGACTCGAAGGTACAACCATAAATTACGTGTGTCAATCCTGTCCGATAAAATCTTTAGGAATTTATGGTGTGATACGTTTAAAAAATATTAGAAAGATGGATAAAACAATCGGTTCAGCGTTATTTCTATTTGAACTGAAATGTAAATTTCATAGGTGTTTTGCTCACACTATCTAAATGTTTAAATATAAAATCATCATTAGAGCGTGAAAGACCTATCTATCTCTGAATTGCGCAAACTTCTATACTGCGATATAAAACGCTCTCGTGTTGGGCTTTCGTGTAATATCTTTCTCCTTATTATGCAGTAACTGCACGCACGTTAGATGCACATTTATGATGTTTAAGAACGTGTGCGTGAATCGTGACGGAATTATGCCGTAAGAGCGATTTGTAATACATGTATAACTCGCCGCTCCGATTCTGACTGACCTTTGAAGGACCAGACATTAATGATAGTTATCGCTAATGGATAGGCGTACATCAGCAATAGCAATCCTTGAAACAACTCTGATAGTTCTTAGTTCTTGGGTATCCAATTATATTTCTAGACTTTGGGATCGTTCAAAAACTACGTAAAACTTCTCATGATAGGTGAGAATATAATAATTCATTTTTTTTGGCGATCAAACTTTGAATTTTCAATTTTTTTTACAAACTTCAAAAGGTTGTTTAAACAGTCTTGTAGGGCCTTGAAAAGTAACATTTTTCTTCTCTTGACTTTTGTCCATATCACGCTTTATTTACCTTCAAGTGTTCATTTTCGTTTGCATTTTTGGATTTTGAACATGCTGTAACTTTGGTCATTTAAAAAAAAATCAATAAAAATAAATTGTTCGTATTTTGGTCTACTATAAATAGCTTTAGAAAGAATGATCAAATATTAAAAAAAGTTGTCTCAAAAATTTTCAAATGGCTGTAATTTTTTAAAGTTTTGTTTAAAAAATGTGGCTAACGAACTCGACTTTTGTTTTAACCTTTATTAATTTTGCCAGCGAAAAATCCAATCGAATAATTTCTTAAAATATTACCGTGTTTACAGACTACAACGGCAACGAATCCGCGAAAGTCATTTTTCACATAAAACCAATACGTTCTCATTAGTAGGTATATTCATAACCTCTATTTTTTAAATATTTTTTTAAATGGTGGTCTTTTAAATACTTTAAAATGTACAAAATTATAAAATCAATTAAAAAATTGTTTTAAATCAGTTCTAAAGTAACATTAAACATCAACTTGTATACTAAATCAACGTCGCATTATTTTTATAAACAAATACGGACTTATTTGAAGAAGGGCTTTGGCGATGATTTTAAATTTGCTTTGAACACTTTTATGGGGAGACAGGGAACCATAATCAACCAAAAAATTCAATATTTAAGAAAATAATTTTCATGAACTATCTTATTTTATTTGAGCAATAGGTTTATAAAGAAAAAAAAACAATGGTTAAATATTTTAAATCTAAAATGGAGGTCCCTGCTTTTGGAAGTGACGTTTTATCTAATAAAAAATGAAGAGAAGCGTTGAATTTCGTATTCTGAGCTTTACAAAAATTTCCATCCGGCGAATAAATATTTTTCATGATTATGCAGCAATTACTCAATGTTTATTTATGTTCTTCATCTAGATTTAAAGAGCCAATAAAATAACAAATGTCTATTGTTGAATCTTTTAATGTTCATTTTTAACTTGAAGTCGTGATTTTCACATATGGTTTCTAAAATCTAATCCATTTGAAATGCATAATATATAAAATCTGAATAGTTCGAAATTCAATCGGGCAAAAAATGCAACAGGGGGCAAAGAAAATGGATAATTACTGGGCGCAGTGTCATTTTTTATTTTAAATGTAATTTTTTACAATTAAAACAAAAATTACACGTCTCATTTAAAATTTGTCTTTGGACAATAAGTTTGCAGATCTTTTTGAGATAAGTAGTTTTTGGCAGCATTGTTTCTTATGCTACGCATCTTCTATAGTTTGGTTAGAAACTGGAATTTTTTATTTTAAATAACACTCTGATGCCTCCAATTTTTAAAACGGTTTTTAAGTGTTCAATGGGAAATAATTCTATTTTAGAAACTACCAGTTTCCTTCAGTTGAAATTTGAATTTTATTTTAATTTTTTTTAATTCTTTCACTTTAGGTCTATAAAAAACAATTTAAATTTTAATACTGCTAAAATAACAACCTCAAATTTCTACCGAAAAAGTTTTTTGTCGAAAGGAACTGAGAAAAAATATTTAAACATCTTGAATCTTGAAACTGATTATAAAAGAAAGAAAGGACTAAATTACAGTGATCTCATTGGACTTTTAAATCAATTTTAATGATTTCATAATTGCAGCACCTATCCACGAAAATTGAGACCTATAAAAGTGCACTCCTGCACCTGTTTCCGTATGACGTTGAAAGATCGTTACCTAACAGCTTCATTGTTTTTTACTTTTTCTAAAGTCCGAGGTGTGCGTGTCTCAAGTTTTATGCTACAGGCCATGAAGGTGATTAGCGATTTAATTATCTTTAGGAAACACATATCCTTAGAGTTCAAAGGAAATTAAAAAAGATGCTTGGAGGTCTCCTAATTGGCTGATAACTAGTTTATTTGTAGAAATACGTACTTTACGCTATTAGAAATAAAAGTTATCTAGAATTACCTGGAAAATTGTCCTCTGAAGGTAGAAATGATATTTTAGGTTGTATTTATAACGAATATTAGATATTTATCGCGAAAGTAATGGTTTTAGTGAAAAGGGAAATAAAGTTTTTTTGCCCACAGTTCGATTCCAATTTCAAGTGGATGGAGATTTAGTTATCAGTTTAGAGAAATACTTTAGGCTCTTTTCGGATTCCCAGGTATAACGATTCCGTTAAACTTTTAGGTTCAATCCTTTCTGTTTGCGATTTCGATGCATTTCTGAGGAAGTTTCTTGAACTAGATGATGTTTTCTTTGTGTTGCTTATTTAATGTATAATTCAATTCTTTAAACTAAAGAAAGCAATATTTCATGTCACAAAGTGCTGCAAATCAAAACGGCACCAAATTTATCGTACTTTGGAGGATCAACGTTACACTTTTAGGTTGAACCCTTCTTTCTCTTTGCGGTTTAAGTGCATTTCTGGGCAAGTTCGTTAACCAGCTGTTGACAGTCATATAGCAGGTAATTATCCATTTTTCTCTCTTATTTAGATAAACGTTTGTAAATGGGAATTGTACATAAAACCATGATGTGAAATTTCTTGAATCTCATTTGATACAATAAAAACTTCTATTGTACCTTCATTTGTTTTCGTGTCTCAAAAATATTTGAACTCAAATCTATACCAGATTCGACGTACTTTTAAGGATCGCCGTATTAAAGTGGACTTCGAAAAATTAAATTCTTTTATCATTAAAGGAAAAGAAGAGAGTATGCGACAAGGTTTTGCGATTGATTTAGAGCTTTAATTTACAAACTAGGGGTTTCCCTTGAAAACATAAAAAATTATGACAAGGCGGTACTGTCTTCAGAAAGTAGTAAGAAGGCAAAGAAGGTCTACAGCATAGAATGCAGCATTCCTGTAAGAAGCGTTTATAATTGTTTCAAAGAAAACTTGTTTCGCGACGTAGGATGTGCTTCCTCAGGCTGTTTGATTTGTTTTTCTTCAACTTCTCTCAACTAACCATGAATACCCTTGACATTGCGACGAGCAAGTTTTATTCGAGCAACATACCTATGGGTGCAATAAAACTGAAAGTTGATATACCAAGTCTCGCCGCCACACCAGTTCCACTGGTTTCCTTTCTTCCAACGCTTTTCGGCAGTTCAAAATGTCATTTTTTAAATTTAAAACGTTTTAAGATTGGCTAATGATGAGACAATTTTACTTCTTTAAAATTTTAAAGGCTTTCAAGTGTAAAAAACTTTCAAAATTAAAATGCAGACATCCTCTTATTATTATCATAGCAGGAAATGCAGAATACAACCTTTTTAGGCAGACAAATCTCAACGACTTTCTCATTCTTATCGAAAACGAAGAAAAATAAATTCATATTCAAGTCCCACGCATATACATATACATAATCATTCTTTATTCGACAAAGAAGAGGTCACTAGGCGAATCGGGACCTGAATTACTCATGAATTTCTGAAATTGGCGAAAACAAATATGTAACGACTCAAAAAAAGGAGAAATTCGAATCCCAAAAAATTGCTTCACCTACAGCATATTTATACGCCTGAGAAAGGTGACTGAACTTTCATCTTTCCTATGTCCATTTATAGGTTTTGTGAATTGTTCGATTATGCAGAGTTAATGTGACAAGATAAAGAGCCTAATGATTCTATTTTTCATCGTTGAATGCACGAGGCGTCAGTAAAATTGATGAGCCGGATAAGAAATGAAGCTGGTATTTTTTTAATGGAATTAAGTCTTCTGATATGTTAATTTCCATTCTATAGAGGATATTAGTAATGAAATGTTATTTCAACTATATTCTATTAAAATTCAGGGTTTAAAATTTGTTTCTCTTTATTAAAGAAGGTTATATTTATGCAAAGAAAAACAATTCCTAGAAACTTCTTCTAAGAAATTTCTTATGTCATTTGTTACGAGAATCAAGAAAGTCCTCGAAGTAATTAAAACAACGACTTATTTTATGACTCTCGAAATAGTGAAAAAATATTTTAAGGTTCATTGAATAATTTACTCAATCTTTTCATTATTTCGCGGAAATGACAAAGCTGCAGTACATGTTTTCTAAGTGTTGTAATTCGTGAACTCACCGTCGAACTCTATGTGAAATATTGTAAGATTCCTAAGCAAATGAGGTATCACTCTCATGCCAACATTTGGAAACTACAACATCATGTCTTTTAGTGTTACCTCACGTTTCGAATATAAACTTCCAATACATTTATTAATAGTTTTCAATGAACATTTCTTACAGTTCATATTCTCAGCAGAATGATTTTAATGTACAAGACTTACAGATTCATGGAAATCGCACGTCTGTGAAATTTCGAATCAGCTCACTTCTTCAGGGGACGTCAGTTTGCTCGACTCCATTTTCCGCCAGCAACACAACGCAACGCTTTCCTTCTTTTGTAATTCCTTTGGACGAGTGTCAAGAACTTGAGAATTCACTGCCAAGGTCCTTTTGTGAATGCGTTAGCTGATGCCTATTAGCGTGCATCTCGATGTTTTCTCGATACTTTATCATTTCTTCACGTACTTTATTTATAGTCTTTTAATGCACCTAATTTAATAATTATTGCTTTTACTAATTATTTATTACCTATGCTCATTTTGAAATTAAAAGCATCACACATTAAAAAAAAAGAGTTAAAAGTAATTCAGGTAAAAATTTTGGGGATAATCTCGGCATACTTTTCTGCATGCCGAGATTATCTCTAGTTTCTCTGCCTACATGCATGCAGGTAAATAAAAATAGAAATAAAAAGTATTTCATGAACTACTTTTTAACCTTTGGTTTATCTGCACAGGACTTTAATCATTTTAAATTTGTATAGACGTACAATCGTTATTAATAATTTTGTTTAAGTTTGTCTGTCGATGTTACTCCATACTCAGAATAATGAAGAGTTGGGGCTACTACCTTTTTATTAGTTAAGCATTAATGGGTTCTTACAACTATTCAGTTAGTAACACTGAATAATCAAATAGTCGGCTTAGTAAACCGTTTGTAATTCTCGTAACTAATTTAAGTTAGTAATATTTTAGTAGTAAGAGTTACTAATAATTGAGTCATCTGTAACACTGATTAACTTCTCTAGCAAATAAAAGTAGTTGGCGTAACTATTTTATTTGTTATCTTGATTGGTACGACTGAGAACGCGATAAGAATGGCAACAAATCTGCGATAACATGACAGGGAACGTTCAGACATGGACGTCATAACTCGCTGTTCACTTGATGTTTTCTTTTTATAAAAATGATGGGATTATGAGAAGTGCTGTAAAATTTAGGCTTCGGAAATTATATTGAAGCATTTAAAGGTATGTATACAATGCTGTAAAATCGAACGCGTTTTATGGCAAGTCTTACTGAAATTCCTAACCTACAGAGTGCATTTTCAATTGCAACGATACTAGTGGACATGGGGAAATATTTTTTTGGAACGCCTTAACAGCTGAAATAACATCAGAGTCCTTAAGAAGTATCAACAAAATACCCCCCCCCCCCCCAATGTCCACTAGGGTCTTGAAAATTTAGATTTCGATGGCACAGTGGCAGCTAATTTAAATAGTTTCGTCAACAAAAAGAAAATAGTTATACCCACGTTAGTAGACATGACTACCTGTATTAGTAAGATCAACCTTCAGATAGTGGTTAGATAGTTCTAACAATGAACTAATTAGCTGTGCCATTATTTGCTCACTAAAATAGTTGTCTCAATAATGTTATTAGTTGTATATTTTTATTGATTTTATTAGTTGTCAACAAAATAGTTTGTTCAACCTATTTTGATTGTTGAAACCAAAAAGTTTTTCCGGCTTAAATAAACCTATGTTTCTATTTAGAAAACACAACGAATTAATTTGGTCATTTCAAAGTAATTATTTATTTGAGCATGTTCAGTTAATTTAAACAAATACATTTTTTTACCGGAATATATCATTTATTAGGAAAAGATGTGTTTAAAGTAACGAGATAATTTGTTAGGTTCAACCAAGTACTTCCATTAACTTCACAAAAAATACCGTAACAGATTACATCAGCCCACGCTGGTGTCTAGTTTGCGCGCCGAAACGTGTTGAAAAGATCATGCGTCGTGTCATCAATTTATAAAAAAATGTTTTCTAGGAACACCGGGACACTCACATTGTCAAATTTATTGCAAAACTAGAATCTGTAACAACATCCGGAACATTATGAATGTTAGTACAACCTTCAGTTCAGGGAATCTAACCTAGAAGTTCATAATTATTGCAAGAACCCCAAACCAATGTATGGAAAACCTCTGAGTACGCTGCCATTTGCTTTACCTTGATACACTTTTTTCGTTAGTCGTTTATCTTTCATTCTCTTAACATGCCCCAATCATCTTAACCGATTTCCTTCCCATGTGTCAACCAGTGTCTCTTCCGCACGACATTCCTTAAGAATTATGCCGTTACTCACTTTGTGCATCAAAGTTTGGACTCATATTATGGACAAGAATCTCATATCAATCGCGTTCATTTTACTCTTAACTTTTTCTGGATAGGTTCATGTCCAGCTGCTGCATAGAACAGTCGGTACAAATATAGAATTACGTATTGCCACT
>JAAAKG020125620.1:0-14888 GCA_010014905.2 Druon quercuslanigerum
GGGAATTCAGAAACATTGCAATATTAAACAATATGAAACAAAATCACTTTAAAACATAAATTAGCGATTGGGGAAATGGGGGAAATGCTCTCTGCTAATTCAAGTACAATGGGGGAATTCAGAAACATTGCAATATTAAACAATATGAAACAAAATCACTTTAAAACATAAATTAGCGATTGGGGAAATGGGGGAAATGCTCTCTGCTAATTCAAGTACAATGGGGGAATTCACAAACATTGCAATATTAAACAATATGAAACAAAATCACTTTAAAACATAAATTAGCGATTGGGGAAAATAAGGGAAATGCTCTCTGTTATACAAAATTACAGGCATACATTCGTAAAGTGTGAAAACATCGAAACATTCTATAAAACAAAATCATTCTCAGGCTTTAATTATTGCTAGGGAAATAGGGAAGTAATCTCCGTTATACAATTTTACAAGGGAACATTAAGATACAAAAAAAACATTTCTAGGGTAATTTCAATGGTCAGAGAGAAAAGGCACATGATTAAAGACTCGGCACTCCGAAAAAAGAATAATTTATCTACTCATAACTTGAACATGATAAATATAACCATAAAAGTATGATTTGGCCAAGGAGTAACTTATTTTAACAAAGAAAATAAATTTTGTAAATACTTTAAGGCTTAGTTTCTTGGCCCAACCATAAATAAGAGGATGAAGATCCTACCTTAAGTTAGATTCTCTGCGGGTCGACGTCGCACGTGGTTCACCCTAAGAGTTCACAAACTAGACTACTCAAGATTTGGAAAATCAGCGTACGCTAATGATGAACAGAGCTTGCTAAGAGTAAAATAAGTTTCCTGCGCAAAGGACTAATTTTTAATTTCTACGGTCAAGAGCGAGATCGTCAAGGAGGCTCGTTTCCCATTGGCCTGCCCTATCGCCTTTCCTTCTTTTCGTTGTTACTTCCTTTGCCGCGTTAAATCAAGACATTGATCAAAGTTCTTTTCATATCGTAGAAAAGCGGGAAAAGCTGTCCTTAAAAGTCGATGCTAACGGGTAGCCGAATACATCACAATATCTACATTATGGTTGTCGATAAAAAGGGCAACTTTAAGTTTTTGTTTTGTAAACCACTGGCATTCTAGTGGACTATTTTGAGATTTTTTTGACAATTAGAGCTATCCATCAAGTTCAGCAGCAAGCTCGCTAATTACTTGTAATCTTTTGAGTTGTTTTTGCACCTCGGTAATTTTTCTTTTAATCTTATTCCTAGCTTAAAAAGTTTACCTATATAATATTATATATAATATTATAATATAATATTTGGTTTATTTCCTGAAAGACAGCCAATGCGTCATGTATATCCGGTGTGTCGTTTGCTCTATTAGCTTCGGTGTGCTGATTTGGCCTTTTTGTTGTATTTTCTGTAGTTGTCCAAGTTGCTCGTTTGTGGTTTTCCGTCATATTCGGGAGACCTCTTCTTCCCGGGAGCAGCGAAAAGTTCTGCGGTGTATTTCCATTAAAGGCAGCAGGACTTGCGTGATGAGGGCGCTTTTGGATCTAAGGATTCCTTTTCAATCTCAGGATTTGCACTTTTTGGAGATGATTTTTATATGTTTCACAGCCACTATAATTAGCAGGGTGTTCCCCTTTGCAGTTGACACACGCTGGTTTCTATTCACGTGGTTTTTACAATCCAATGTGAGATGAGTCTCAAGGCACTTGACACATCGAAAATTTTTAAAGCAATTTTCAGTACTTGGAGCTAAATGTCTTAGAATAAGATCAAAGAATTTAAATCGAGCAAATATACAAGTTTTATATCTCTAATGATTAAAATGATAATTATTGACAAAAATTATTTCTTGAAAATGTAAGACGCTTAAAAATGTAAGACGCTTACAAAAAGTTTAAGCAAAAATATTCATATACAGAAAGTTTATTTGATTCTAACAAATATCTTTGAATTCAAATTAATGTTTTTTCTTTAAAGAAAATATTGTTACTACAACGAAAATTTGCAAAAACTGCTAATGTTTCAAACTTTAGTAAAAATAATTAATATTCTTAATGCATATTTTTATGAATCGCACAACACACAATGTTGCACATAATTTGTTGACGCCTCTTTTTGATGATTCCAATGTCATTAGACTTCAACCACTTTTTATTGTTGCCAAATACATAAGAATTTTTTGGAAATTGTCACCCTGAAATATAACAAGAAGATTCTTTATATTTCTTGCAAATTTTCGCAATCAGTCATTTTTCCACTCAAAAATCTAAAAGTGATATAAGATCTATTTTTAGACCCTACTGTATAGTCTAGGGGGGGGGGGGGTGAGCTCCGATTACAACAGCTAAAACTGTTCTTAAATTTGTAAATCATGCAATTTGTGTAAGTTTTTCTCGGCCTGCTTGTATTTAATTTTTTTAATGTATTTTTGTAAAACTCGAAAGGCCTTTGCGAACTAAAGATTATGCAAAGAGAATAAAATTTTTGTGTAGAGAGGGATTACTATTTTTTGAAAATATATTTGTTTTCATACTCAGAAGGTTGAAATAGAATTTTATATGCAGCCCTTTTTATTATTTTATGGAAGCTACTCTTATTATATGTATTAAATTATTTCTGATGAAAAATAGAATTATTCAATAATTAATAATAATTAATAATAGAATTAATTTTATACATTCATAAAAAAATGTTAAATTGTGCAAATATGCAGCAAAGGCGGTAGACTTGTTCAAACATTGCGTAATGATAAATAAATATTCGTTGCCTAATTATCTGATTTTTTTGTTATCCTCCGCTTGTCTTTGACGTAAAAGAAGATAAACAATTTTATAATTCATCAAGAAGAAACTTAATAGTCCTATACCATCGCCTTTGAAATTTTTATATGCTTTTATATGCATATACACATATTTATAGACATTTTATAAAAAGCCAATGGTATTTTTCAAATTATAATTTTATACTATATATTGCGGTATATACATTTTAATAATTTATAAAACTAATTTTTTTGTTTAAACTATTTTTATTTATTTAAATAACTGATTTCTTTTGTTACTAGTTTAAAAAGTGAGATAGTATGGAAATCTTTTTGTGATGATTGAATTTTTTTTCATGTTTATATGCATAAAATTATTCTTGAAAAAATTGATTATTTTCCAATCTCAAATTCCATTTGGAAATTTTACCTTACATTAAAAATGCTGTATTAGTTTCGGCAAAAAGGTAAAGCAGTCTTAGATTCCTCTGAGCCATAGGTGTTTATTTCACTTTTAAAAAAAATTAATTTTTAAACAATTACATAGTTATTAAGCATTGTGCCTTCAAGGTGAATAAAGATATTAGTCGCAAAAAATTTTTAAGGATATATACAGATTCCTCCGCACATTCAATTTTTCAAAGTGCCAAGTGATGAAAAGATTCTTAAAGACTGGCAAAGAGCTATTTTAAGGGACGATATGAAACTGAAACCTGGTGATGCAGTTTGTTGTTTGTTCTTCAATTCAGAAGATATCATCGAAGAAAAGGTTTTTAGAGGACCTGATGGAAGTGTTGTGGCAACGGTAAGTGATATAGTTTTGTTTGTAAATTTAATTTTCTCTTTTTAAAAATATGACTTTATTGTTTATATTAACTGTAAATAATGGGCATTATTTAATATAATCTAAAACAACGAATTTGTATTTTATTATAAAAAAAGGATATTTTACTATATTTTCAATTTTAAAGTTGCAAAAAAGAACTAAAAATGTATATTAAACAAATTTAAATAATTTAAATGAATTCATTTGAAAATTTACTTTTCGTCATAACCATTTTCATGAAATTTTACTTAAGACTTAAGACGAAAAGGGAATTTTCATTATACTCCTTTTTAAATTAAACTAAATAAATTTTTCATAATTTTTATTGTTTATTTAACAATAGTTTTTAGGGTTTAATGTTTTTTTCTTTCACTTTAGGTCAAAGTTGCAACTGTTATTTAATCCTGATGCTTTACGGCTTATGTTATTCCTTAAAAGATTCTCTGTAAATGCCTTATAAAATCGTTATTTTTGTAAACAATCGGTTTTTATCAATAAAATTTTTTAAATAACAACGTACCAATGAGATTTATAGAGAATCTTTCAAAAAAGACAATAAGCCCCACAGCAATAAAATTAAATAAGAATTGCCACTTTTACCTAAAAAGAAAAAGATAAACAATAAAACCTAAATAGTTATTTTCAAATAAAGAAAATCGGAAATATTTTTTTCAAAACTTTATCACGAGTTTTGCTTTTAACAAAAATATTTTTTAAACTCGAATTAATATATAAAAATAACAATTAGTAATTATAAAATTAATTATCAACAATAAATAAGGAAACCTGCGTTAATTCAAAATTTTCTTTTAGTCGCCGCATGTTAGACCATACCTTCGAAAAGGAGCTGTGCCAGCCCTAAAACTTGGACGTCCGGAAAATCCTGCTCTTAAACCTCACTCCTTGACCTTGAAACGATTTTTTAGTCTTGGAAGAACTTCTACTAGTCATTTCATGAGATTTTTATTTTATAAGGAGGAAAAAAACTTATTTGACAAATTTAAAAATATCTGTTGAAATATTTAATATTATATATACATAGATACAACTTATGTAAAAAGAAAAAATTTGTATTCAAATACTAAAATGCATGTATGAAATTTATATAAAGTTATATATAAAATTTATTAGTTTCTATTCAACAAACAAATATTAAATTGTTGTTGCTGTAAAAGACTATGTATATTAATTACTTAATTTACCTAAAACTTTATATATGTGAAAGAAATATGTAAGAAAAAATGTTTCATACTATAACTTATTAATTACTCTGACCGACTTTAGCCTTACCCTAGCTGTCTTTACCCCAAATTAACGATTACCTGCGACACTTTTTACCCTCAGTTTTTTCTGCGGAGCAAACAGTGGTATTTTAACCCAAAAGGATCACTTTTTGGTTAAAAATGCAACTGTTTTCTTGTAAACACAAAAAATTTCAAACAAAATTGATTTGTTTTCAAATTTACATTTTGTTGGAAAGGCAAATAAAATCTTTTTAGGATTTGGAAACAGATAAAATTTTAAATTAAAAAGACAAATTTTTAACTCGACCTTTTATTTAAACCGTTTTTAAATTTAAGTCTTTAAGTAATCTACAGCCGTCTAATCCTACAAACGAGCGGGATGCACCGCTACCGAATAGGGCTTTAATCGGTTTCCTATGATTTTCAAAGTCAAAAACAGTACGGGTTGAGGGCCCAAAATGGCGAAGGCCTATAAGGAAGTTTCGAGAGATTGTATACGGGGGTAGAAGTTTTGGAATAAGGTTCTACTTCAAGAATTTCATAACAAGCTTTCGGTAGATGTATATTAGGGTTAAGCTGTTCTAGATTAAGTTAAATGAATTCCGAGAATGGGGTAGGTAAAGAAACGGTGGGATCCAATGATTTGATATTCGAGACAGGGATCGGTAAAGCTGAATTTTTGAGTAATAAGTGTTCCTTAGCAGAAATTTTAATTTGCACAGTTTTTAAATCTGAAGTAGCGGTAATTAGTTGATCTCGATACATAATGTCGCTTAAAAAGGATTACTCGGAAGGATTAGCGGTTATTCCGAATTAATGGTTTTAATTTGGATATGTGGGATATGAAAGGCCATTTCGATTTTCTTCTCAATGATGAAAATCTTACCTTCCAAATTCAAAAGAGATATATCGCTATCTTTAGGTATATATACATCCGTAAAATCAGAATATTTATTTTCGTTGTATAAATACTCGACTTTGATTAATTTTATTATTTTAGTAAATCTAAATCTTTTATTTCCCTTAGGGGGGGGGGGCTTTAATTTTAAATAAGGTTTTATTTAAACCCACTGGAGGTGTATTCGCCCTACGATACACCTCAGTATTCAATTTCCCGAGCAATTAGGACAATCAGGTTTGACTACATTCTTTCTTCCACATTTAAAACAGAACCTCCTTCTGGGTTCCTTACAATCTGTATATCTATTCCCTAAATCATCGCAGTTCCAATACTTGAGATTGGAACCATATTCTTTAAGACGGATATTATTTTCTGAAAAGGGTGGGGGTGGGTTTAGAGTCCTATATGTGGATAGTTTTGGATCAAAGAGAGAGGTAACTGGATTATTTTTGGATTTAACGCTATTATTTGTTTTATTATTATCATTCTTGTCAATTGACAAGTAAGCAAAGTAAATTGGTTCTTCTAAGAGAGGAAACTCATTATCCTTATCCACAAATGCGAGCCTCTCTATATACAAATCGTTTCGCTTATCAGGCCTTTTATTTTTAGGATCCTTATATGCGAGGTCCATTCGTAATGACCGCTCTGGGATGGGGGGAGGTTTATAATTTCTTGCGACGCGATAGCTTTTTTGGGCCTCATTGGCAAGCTACTCGAGGTCGGTAAAATCTCGAATATCATTCCTATGGATGGCTAAATGTAGTATAGGTAAAATATTCCTATGAGCGTAGCTAACCTCCTTAGATCCCAAAAGCCTAGGGGACAATTTATTAAACATAGCCCTCATGCATGTCAGATAATCGGAGACGAACTCTTTTTCACCATGAGTTCTGCGTTGAATCTTCTGTCTGAGTTTGAACTGAAAATCCGAATCGCCAAACCTAACTCTGAAAGCCGCCGCAAATTGATGGAATTTTTTCCGTAAATGTTTTGACCCTCTAAACCAGTCGAGAGCAATACCCGCTGAAATAAAAAAATTACTCTCAACAAGTCAGCTTCATCCACAGGTACGAGGTCACGGCCTTCTTGAATGCGCATCAAGAATGCATCTGAATCTTCATGGCGCTCACCGGAATGTGTAATAATCCATTTACGCATGACCTCGTACGTTCGGGCTGGACTAGAGTGGGAGGCATATCTGTCGCGATGCGAGCGACGAGAATCGTGACGAGTGGGGTAGGGATCTTCGAAGGCTGGTTGCGGTTGACGTCAGGGATTGACTACGTAGGGCCTACGAGAGTGAAGGTACGGCTCGCGTAGGTAGGACTCTGGACCATCCTCATACGCGTGGAGGTAGTTGTTCGGGGGGCTGTTCTGTGCTTCACGCCGAGATTGACAAGTGTCGGCAGGGTGGGGATAGGTGTCAGCGAACGATACCTGAGAGCGACGAGAGGGATTCCTGGTACTCGATCCACGTAGGTGGGGATTGATCTCGAAAGGGTCGAAGTCTCGATCGTCACCGACATCCAAAAAATGTTAAGTACTACGCCGAATCTGCGCTTGCCTATGCAGATGTATTACAGGCTCTGGGATATATCTAACGTTCTCTCGACTCAAATGTAATTCATCGGATTTACAGTAACGCTCAGCATCACGAGTTTCTTCCTCGTGAAAAATTCTAGACCGCTTCATACAAGGTGTCTCTTCGTCTCTGTTTAAGTTATTACCACGAGGAGTATTATTGTGCCGAGGTCTGCTGGATTCGTTCTGTTTACCCTTAAGGCTTACAGATGAATGACTAAGCAGATCGTCTACTTTAATTAGGCTCTCTCTCGGTGCGAGATAAGAAGCGTCTATTTCGGCCTGCGAACCGACGCTTACCCCTCCCATTTTAAAATTATGCGCTAGATGGTTGCTAAAATTGTTTCGGAAAGGATAATTTATATCTACTTCGTTTAGAGATTTTTAAATTTCCGCTTGTTCAATATTTTCACTAGGGGTAGTTTCTACTAGGTTCAGGGGGTTTGATTTTAAGCGCACTGCGCGCAACAATCGCTCGCGCAATACAGCAAAATTTTCAATAATTGGGAGATTCCTAATCTCTAACTCCGTTATGAAACCTTCTTTATTAAGGTCGTAAACCCACGAAACTGGTTCCTTATTTTCATTTACTTAAACTAAGTATTATTTCACAAAGAAGGGTCAATAATAAAAGAAACAGAGAAATAAAGTTTCGAAAGTGCTACAACGGTATTCGAGAATTTTAGGTCGTGTGAAAATTAAATGTATAGTAGAAATAAATGTATCGAGGACAAAACCGTTTGTATACAAGGAAAATATAAACACAGGTGTACAAGTAATGATCCGGAGTGCCAGTCATCGAATTCATTGCCTACTATCTTTATAATAACAGATTATAAAGCTAACGATGTCTTATGTATGAAAACGAAATTTAAAAGTAACATTAAATAAGGTATTGCTTTTAAAATAGGTTTAAGAATTTTGCTAATTATAAGGACCATTTTATCTTTGTGCGCCCCACGTTGGGCGCCAAATTGTAACACCACTATTTTTTTTCATGGTAGAAATTTGTGGTCCTCTTAGTCGCGCACAACCTGTTCTTTCCTAAATAAATACTTTTTTAAAACGAACCACTTTAAGCCGGGCGCCAGTCCCTTTTCTCGGGACAGATTCAAGAAAAATGTTTTACACTTCAGAAAGCAAGATAACCGAATATGTTTTACGAAAGCACAAAATAACTAAAACGTGACCCTTCATAGGTCAGGAATATGGAATTCTTAATTTCAAACCCCACAATTCCTAATCTCTAAAATTTCTTAATCAGAGACACAAGTGATAATCGATAAGAGAGATACGAGTAAAATAAGAACAAAAACGAACTATAAAACAAACAAAAATGAATTAATGGAATAAAAATATCGGCAGCAACTATAACTCGAACTAAATGGTTAGCTCAGCCTCTATATAAGAATGAGTAATGGTAGAGGCGTCGGGTTTTAATAAATTGGCAAAATTCGATTTAAAAATGATAATTAGAGTTAGTTTATTATAATTATTTCTAAAGGACTTACGTGTGCATTCACAATAACATGAACCGTAGCTTCGATAAAGATTCAATCATACTACAGTTTTTATAATCCTTATATCACACCAATCTCAAGGCGATAAATAGAAAATATAAAAGAAGAAACTATCGCAAGTCGCAGCAAATAACCACTTTCTAAATTGTCTTTAAAAATAGGACATTTTTCACGCTGTTTTATGCATATGAAGGCAACATTTAATTCATAATATACATACATTATCCATATGAACAAAGAATTTAGCGTTTCTGTAAAAAAAAAAATATATATATATAATATCTTCAAATTGCCAATTACTCTCGCTACACTTCACAAAAGGAGCATGCAGAAGAGCCGATATTGGGAGACAAACATAGCCCAATTTTTAAAACAACATCCATGACAACGACTTGCTCGCAGAAGTTGCCTCTGAACAACATTAACATTAAAGAAGAAACAACCGCAAGTCGCAGCAATTAACCACTCCCTGAGTTGTCTTCAACAATAGGATGTTTTTTTCACACAAAGGCCTGTGCAGAAAATTGGTTCTAACAGAGCTACGTACACCTGGTACGCAGATGAAAATGTTGATTTGTTTTTTAAAATTAGAAGTAAAATTAAAATTAGTTTTTTGAACACAGACTAAATTATGACAAACCACTCGAATCGTTATGATGTTCTTGACCCGTGGTTTCTAACTAGGCTAAAGTACTTTGAAACTCGGCACGTTCCGACGGTTGTAATCTGTGTGCGATTTCCAAAACCGCATCGAGTCTAACTTCGGGGCAAGCCTCGAGAGCTTCCTTGACTCGCGTAACTATCGCGTCTTTTCTGACACAAGTAATATTTCTCGTGACGACGGTGTTTTCGTTTTTGCACTAGACTTCCAACCAAGCGACGGCCATTTAGTCCTGATCCCAGAAGTACGACTCCGTGCACCCTTCTCTTCGACAAACCAGCGCACAGAAGACGGAAATGCTTTTTTTTCGTTCAAAAATGTCCAAAACCTTCAATTTTGGTCCGATTTTTAATTTTTTTAAATTAAAGTTTATTAAATTCTGAAAAGCTTGACGCTCTGACCTTTTGTCTCTTCATTTGATTATTAATCATTTTTTCAGTCAAAGTATGGAAAAACTGAAATTTTTTACATAATAATTTTTTACGCCCTAATAACTGATTAGGTAAACTTTATATTGCCCTAAATGAATCTTTAGGGACTCATACAATACAAATAGTTTGTTTATTAGTCCATTTACTTGTTATAAACAAATTTTATGAACAAATTAGCAAATACTCTCATCATCGGTAAAAAAAATTCTCTCTTTACTAAAAGTGTTTTATATTATTGTAGGAATGATTTGTAATTGCAAAAATAATTTAAAAGTTCATGATAACCATTGTTATTAACAATTCTTATGGCAAAATATTAAAATTTCTGCTGTTTTAAATTGATAATTTTCTTCAATCGATAAAACGACTACAGGTGTTTCTTAAAATAATAAATATTGATAATTATTTGATAAAATATAAGAATTTAAATTTTTATAAACAAATTCAAAATTTTGTCTCTTTCGCGTAGAAATTTTTTTGTTTTTGCACTGGAAATGATTTAAGCTATTGAATGAATGACTGATTGTCACAAAAATATTAGAGAAGGTACCAATAACAATTGTTATAAATAATTATCGGGATAAAATATTCAAATTTAACGTTTTATCAAATTTTAAATTTCTTTAATCGCTAAAATGGCTGCTGAAATTCATGAAAAATGTATCTTTTATAATATTTAGTAAAATATAACAACTTAATTCTTTATAAACAAACAATTTAGATAAACAATTTCCAAATTATATCAATTTCACGCAGAAAAAAATCTGCTTCCTTCAAATGAATAATTTAGAAATAGAATTCTTTTTCGTAGTTATCGTATTCAGAATTATGTTTTGTTTAAATAACTTTCACTTGTTTTAATATTGCCTTTCAGAAATATGTGCATTGGACTAAGAGTTTTCTTTTCAAACTTGTATTCTTTTCTGCATTACATTACATTTGTTTTCTTTATTTGTTTCGTTTTCTAATTTTAGGATTTTGTCTTAATAATAGATGTAAGTACTAAATAATTTTAGGCAATTTTAAAAAAATTTGTTGGGTTTAATATTTGTCCAATAAATGGTGTTACATTTAACTATGTTAACATTAAGACAAAATGGATACATTAAAAGATCTCAAAAAGACCCTATCCGATTTTTTGATTTCTAATTCCTATAGAGGCGTGAAAGATTTAGCGCATTATTTAAAAGGAGCATTTAATCTAAGCGATAAGCAACTGGAAAAGATTAAAAATAAATAGAATCATGATTTTATCCCCCATTTTAAAAGGAAATGGCAGAGTTCAGCATTTATTAAAGCTTGTTTCAACAATAAGTTTACAGGTTGGTTAAACACATATTTTTATCGTGGGATTTCTACCTGAAAGTAATGACAAATGCAGAAGGCCTAACTCAGGTGACTTTGCAGAATGTTCTGCTTCAACAAAACGAAGGAAATTAATGGATATACGTGAAAAAAAACAGACTTCGAAATAAGAGAGGTTTTATACGCTCGCTAAATCTATGTGATAGGAAGAAAGTATCAGAATTCATTAATTGAATTTTACCTTTTGGTGAAAATAAAAATATAAATGATTTCCCGATTTTTTACACATCAGAAGAAACTCTGACGTTAATAGAGGAAGCTGATTTGTCTCAAAGTCAGTATCACATAATCCATATGCAGGCAAAAAAGAGAAATTCATGTGTAACTTTAATAAAAATTGGTTATTTTCCACTCTATTCGGCTGGTTTGATTTAGATTGAAAATATGTTCTTGCTTCAAATATGAGATATTAAATTTGTCGTTGAGAACTAATATTTTTTCGTTAAAAAATTCAATTACTTCTTTAAAAATAAAACTACTTTGTTTATTATTAAAAAATAGTAATATTTCAGTCTACTTCATCATATAACATTATTAATAAATGCCATGGGGGGTAAAAAAGAAAAAAATTTAACCAAAGAGTAACATTTCCCGGAAAAAATGAATTTATAACCAAATTAATTTTTGATTAAGAACAAGAATTTTCAAGAAAATACATAAATTACTGCAAATATTTGTAAAAATAATATTTGTTAGATAATATTTGATAAAAAATAAAAATTTATATTTTTAGAAACAAATTAGATGAATAAATTTGAAGTTTTGGAAAATCAAGTACAACGAATTCGCTCCTTTTATGCAAACAGCTTGATATTAGGTTGAAAGGCTCAGTTAGTCACAAATCATAATAAAAATGTAATAATAAATGTTTTTATAAACAATTGATAATACTTAAGTATTAATTATAAAATATTTTATGAATTTTTACTGAGTGAATCTTAGCACGCAATGATATTATTCATTCTCATTTTGATTTAGAAACTGAATTTTTCAACGTGTAACTGCTAAAACTTTATGTTTGTTTATCTAAACTGTTCAGAAACATTCAAATTGATATAATTCGTTAATTATTATTGAAGTTATATAATTATTCAAAAAGATTTGCAACAATTGAAAAAATAAAGGAAAATGCAATCTTCAAAATACATAAAATTAAAATATTTTGTTACAAACAATATTTACAATAATAGTTATTCTTAACTTTTTAATTTGTTTTTCTTAAACGTAACTCGTATATTAATATCATATTGAATACGCCTAGTTGTACAATATTTTAAAATTGAAAGTCATAAGGTTAATGAATTTTAAACTGGCAACGTTAATAAAGTGCAAAATATGCAAGATAGTAACAATAATCAATTTTTAAATTAGTACCATGTATATTTTATAAATCAAGCAAACTTTGTGTAAAATGCCTTTCAGAACATTAAATCAAAATTTCTTACAAAATTCGCACAAATTATTTTATTTAAAAACTGTTATTTATAGTTTTAAGGAAATTTAAAAAGAGATGCCTTGCATAGTATTAAATTAAAAATTTTCAAATTATCAATATATCAATATAATAATTAGCGAATGTTCGCATTAACCTTCATGGTCAAATTAACTTCGCCTATTAGAAGAAAGTACTACCCTGTAGGTGCTGTTGGATAATGAACGGGCGTTTCACAAACTCGTGATCTACGTGTTACGTCCTAATAAATTAAAGGTGTAACTTATTGATCGGTGTGGAGAATTCCTGATTCATTTACGGAAAAGCTAAATTTCCGGGGTAAAGGATCAGGAGTAGGGTAAATGAATTTACTTTACAGAGCAATATGGAATGAATGCACTATTTATTCAATGAAATGGGGTTGACTCACAAATATAAATATACACCGTTAACATTTGGTTGGAGATAGGCAATTGGAAATTTTCAATACAATAAGAGGAGAGATAGAGTAGAAATTTGTTTACCTTGATGCAATAGATTCCGAGAATCAAATTTTGGAGACCTTGAGGCTGATGGGAATGATTGAGAGGGTTGACGGGCCACTAAGGTCCGGTAGAGATGTATTTTGCAGGCTAGGAAAAATTTAGTATTCTAACTGGCACGCTCTGACTCTCTGACACTCTGACACTCCGACACTCTGGCTCTCTGACACTCTGGCTAAAAGATGCTGGGTTCCTCCTCTTATATTAATTGATCCATACAGACTAACCTGTTTACCAACCACTTTTAGAGGAAAGGGTGGCTAGACGCAAAAATCAGACGTCTCCAGAGTTGAACAATATGAATTTTAGGATTGTCGGTGTTCAGTTAGGTCCCTTACTGTACTAATTAATATCTTAGTAACTACGTGTATTCCTTTCAAGTGGTCATCTTATTGATCCGTGGCACCGCTTTTTCCCTCTATCTCTCTTTGATATCGTAATCTCTTCATTCCTACCGTTATCCGAACCAGATTTGTTTTATAATTGTCAACCCCTTGTCCCTTATAAGTTATGCTCACAAACATATTTTTATAGTCACTCGGTACGTGACATCTCCCCTCCGATTTGCTCGAATCATATAGTAAAGCCAATATGTTCGAGCCAACTTAAATTAATTAATATGGGAAGATATCAGGATTACATTAAAAGATTCATTATGCTTTATGGTTACAGACATTTTGGTTACAATTTTCTATGGTTTTAGTTCAATTAAAGCCTTCCATACGATTTTAAGTTAACAATATTTTATAATTTTGGGTTGAGTACATTTTAAATTTCCATACAATTTCAAAATTACAATATTTCATGAATAATGCAAATTCAAGGTTACAATATTTTATGATTTCGGTTGAGTGTACAATCCATACAATTTCAAAATTACAATATTTCATGAATAATGCAAATTCAAGGTTACAATATTTAAAGATTTCGATTGAGTCTATTTTTATTTTTCATAAAAATTGAAGTTTACAATATTTAATGATTTCGGTTGAGAATATTTTAGATATTGATACTTTCCATACAATTTCAAAATTACAATATTTTATGATTTCGGTCGAGTGTACATTCCATACAATTTTGAAATTACAATATCTCTACTTTCCACACAATTTCGAAATTACAATATTTCATGATTTATGCAAATTCAAGGTTACAATATTTTATAATTTCGGTCGAGTGTACGTACCATACAATTTCAAAATTACAATATTTCGTGATTTATGCAAATTTAATATTACAATACTTCATTATTTCGATTGCGTATATTTTTATTTTCCATAAAAATTGAATTTTACAATATTTAATGATTTCGGTTGAGAATATTTGAGATATTGATACTTTCCATACAATTTCAGAATTACAATATTTCATGATTAATGCAAATTCAAGGATACAATATTTCATGATTAATGCAAATTCAAGGTTACAATATTTTATGATTTCGGTCGAGTGTACATTTCATACAAATTTAAAATTACAATATTTCGTGATTTATGCTAATTTAAGATTACAATATTTGATGATTTCGATTGAGTCTATTTTTATTTTCCATAAAAATTGAAGTTTACAATATTTAATGATTTCGGTTGAGAATATTTTAGATATTGATACTTTCCATACAATTTCAAA
>JAAAKG020125631.1:0-14888 GCA_010014905.2 Druon quercuslanigerum
ACCAAGTGCCTTTCCATCCTTCATTATTCCTATCACCTTGACTATTTCTTCCCTTGTTATCTCTACTTCCTCATCTCTCTCTACCATATTTTCCTCCCTACCTAACTTTTCTCTCTGCTCCATATTCCAGTAACATATCCTCCATTCTTCCCTACATTCGTTTTTGTCTCTTTTTGCCTCTTACGATTTCTTATTTTCCTATATCTCGTTCCCTCCTCTCCTAGTTTCCCGGCAACTCATTTCTTACTAACTCTTCCCTTTCTTGATCCCAATCCCACCGTACTTCGTCTATCTGTATGTTCCCATATTTAACCCATGTTCTTCTTCCCTTTTTTCTTTCCTCTTCCGCTATTTTCCTTAAATTATAATGCATCCTCCTTTCTACCCATGTAAAATCATCCTCTATTCTCTCCGAGATTCCAAATAACATTCTATTCTTTGTCATCACTTCCCTCTTATGTTCCCATTTCTTTAATTTCACCAATACCGTTATCTACCCTCTTCGCTCTTCCCTTTGTACATTTCGCACTTCCTCTATCTCCACCTCAGCATCAATCCTTTTTAGTACTTCTTCCACTCCTTCCTGCATCTATTTCCCCTCTAATATTATACCCTTTACCACTATGTTTCTTTTTATTTTTTCACTCTCTTTCTTTTCTATTCTTTGTTCTATTTTTCTCAGCCTTTCCTTCTCCGTATTCCCTTCCATCTTCCTTATCTTATCTTGCATCTCCTCTACCTTTTTATTATTATCCTCCTGCTTCTCTAGTTTTTGCTCCAATGACTGCATCCTATTTGCCAACTGTTCCCTAAGGTCTTCCCATTTTTTCATTTCTTTCCTAAGTTCAACCATTTCCCTCCTAATTTCTTTCCCTAGTTCCTCCCCCCTTTTTTCCTACTTTTCTTCATAAATGCCCATTACTTCTATCATGACATCGTGAATTTCATTCAGTCTTTCCTCTTTCTTCTGATCTTCGGTTTCATCTCAGTTTCCTTTAGCCCCCTTACTATTCTCACCCTTCTTTACAAAACTCTGGTTTTCCAGCGGCGATCTAAACCTTTTTGGACATTTTAAGTTAGAACCTAATTCGTCCTCCTCTACACTGCTTCCCCTCTCCCCTTTCTTCCTTTTGATAAAAGCCTCAATCGATCCTACGCTTTTTTCTCTTAATCTCTCCTTATCTATACTTTTCTTGTACTTCTCCCTTGCCTTCCTTTCTTTGATCTCCTGTTTCTGTGACATTTTTTTGTATTTAAGATTTTAGCAGCTAATTTTTTTCTTTTTAACATTTAGATAAAATATAATAGCGTGGGTTTATAATTTTTAACCAGAAATCTCTAAACTTTTTAATTTATAAAAAATTAAACTTTTCAGTTTAATGTATTTGTATACTTATTTATTATTTTCAGTTCATTTTTTATTACTTCAAATGAAAAAGTTTTTAATCTTAAGATTCCGAATTTTTTATTCCGATGGCCATGAAAAAGCATTCCCAACCGGGAAACAACCGGGATTTTTTTCCTCGGTTAAAGCGGCCAGCCTGATTACGCCGAAAATCCAAAAAAGGTCCACAATACATGATTATTCAAAATAAGGATTCTTAAGATTTTTTTTGTTCTTGACGGCAAATCGCTTGTGTGAATCTTGATTGTTAAGCAGCGTAATTAGATTAGTATCCTTAAATTGTAAAATCCAAAACAGAATAATTTTTTTTATTTCTCCAACTTCAATTCGCAAATTCCTCTATGAACGTAAAATTAGCAAACAAAAAGTTAATTCATAATAAAATAAAGTTACAAAAAACATACCAGTGGAGAGAGGTGGGCTAAACAGAAATTAACCATGATTTACGAGAAAAAAGAACAAAGTTTAGTCACCTGGCATAAAAAACCTCCACTCAGTGACTAAACGAAAAAGTCCTTCACAATTCTAATTAAAATTAGGAAGAACTCACCATTAGATGCACACATAATTCATACTATCAAAATACCCAATCAATCAGCAAGATAAAGCCTTAAGTGAAGTTATTCCGGTCAGTTAAGACATGGATGAAGAGATCAGCTCTCACCATATTCACAGAAATTTCGAGATCAGCTCTAACAATAATCCATTGACGAGATCAGCTCTCACAATAATCCACACAAGGAGTGGAACAGCCACCCGCGCAATCGTGAAAAAACAGTCACACCGTCAACTTAAACCGCACACACAAAATACGACCGCTCACGCCGATCGCTCAAACACGCCTGATCAGAGCCTGTTAATTAATAATAAACTCCGACCCCGTTATAACAACTCTAGTGAGCCATATATGTCTACTAACCCAAATTTTACAACCCTACGCGCTCGAACAATAGGCCTGTCGCTAGCATCATAAATTCCTTACCGCTCGAACAGAAGGAAAAACGATCTTTGTGAAATTATTCCAAGAAATAAATCAAAGGCGTATTAAATTCATATAACCTACATTATTCTGATCGAACAATCTAATTTATTATTTTATTTATTTCTGCAGATGGTACTTCAGGAAAATTAAGAGAATCGAAGCAGAGAAGAAGCTCCTCTTGCCTGAAAATGCACATGGAGCTTTCCTTATTCGAGATTCAGAAAGTCGACACAATGATTACTCCCTTTCAGGTAAATAAAAGTTTTGATCTAATTTTCAAGTTTTATTTGAGTATCTAGTATTACTTAATAAAGGACCAATTCTAAATTGAATTTATTTTATGTTATTTAAGTGAGAGACGGAGACACAGTGAAACACTACCGTATAAGACAATTGGATGAGGGAGGATTTTTCATTGCGAGACGAACGACTTTCAGAAATCTTCAGGATCTCGTCGAGCATTATAGTAAAGACGCCGATGGACTTTGTGTTAATTTGTGCAAGCCCTGTGTACAGGTAAGCGAGTTAAATTTCTTTCTTAACAAGCCACCCTGTGATAAAATTTTGTCTGAGTGGAGTTTAGACAGCTTGTTGCATGTGAAAGAATTTTTTACTATGAAAATAATAACAAAAGGACCTGACATGCCGCTTTAATTAGGTATAAATTTTACAGGGGATTTCTTTGACTTGTTTTTAAATCAATATTTTATTTATTTATTGTGTAAAATGAGTATAAAGAAGATCCGAGTTGATTTGAAATTAAAGAAATCCCTTGAACTTTGTAGTAAAATGACCAAATACCAATTGCATGATACAATAATTGTCGTCTGCGAACCAGATTGATTGTTTGCAACTTCTGTTTAAAAAAAGGACACAAAGGTTTGACATTTTTATTTTACGAGGTATTTTAAATCGCCACAGCACTGTCTAAACTCCAGGTTGGACTTTGCTCAAAAATAAATGTTTTGGACAAAAACGTCTATAAAGTAAAAGTTTTTGTCTATTAAAATTTCTTTTGTAAATAAATTCCTTATGCATTGGCATATGTTTTTAGTACAATTTTTTTGTACATAAATTGTTTGGAATCTTTTTCTCGAATTAAAAATGAAAGATAGTGGTGACTCGATGTTAGTCTGACGAATTTCGCTAAATTTGTTGTCTGAAATAGACTATGTTGTTTCTCTGTTTTTGCTTACCCTAACTCCCGCTGGATTTTCTTGGTAAATTGAATGTCCCAATCATAATAAATAAATCGCCACTGAACATACACACACGACTTGCCATCTTCTCGATCTCCACATAGCACAAGCCTGTTTTATACGGAATAATGTTTCAGAGATATTAGTGTCAGTTTTAGAGTCTGAAACTTTTATCTCACAAACCATTTTTCATCGCCGTGTCACAACCATGCCAGCTTTTTTAGACTCATTTCTCTTGTACGAGGCAGATTTTGAGCATTTTTTATTGAGAAATTAATATTAATAAATTACTTATCTCTTACAAATATTCAATTAAATTTAAAGCTTGGTGTACTATCAATATATAAAATCTTCTTGAGATCTGTCTTTGTTAGAAATTTCGACGTTTCAATATTCATTGAGTAATCAGGTAGTACCTAAACTAAAAAAAACAAATAATAAAGGAATTATATGAAGGAGAATTGCGATCAAAAATAGAATTCGTCCAATGAAAATGATATTTTTAAAGTATGCTCTTTTTTGTCGACAATCATGTTTCGATACCTAATATTTAATTATAGTTTTGCAGAACTTGTCAATATTGTTGTAAAGTTTCTAGATTTTATGTTGAATTTTTCCAAAGAATTTTTTTCTCACCAAACGTAGTTCCGTTACTCAAGCTCGCCACTTTTTATGAGAGTGTATTATGGGTAAATCGATACCCACAGACTGTACCAAAGGACTGAAAGAAACTTGTAAGACTCGAATATAACTGTTGTAGATTTATCTCGAGAAGAGGGTCTACTGGGAATATTTATATTGATTAAATGTATACTTATTTAATATTTATACTAAAGAAATGGGTTTGAAAAGTATTTATTAAATTAAAATAAGAAAATGGTGCTACTAGAATTGTTTAGTGATTAAAAATGATTTTAATTACTCTAAAGTAGGTCTGTAATTTTTAAAAGTTTGTACATCACTGACAAATAAATCAAGAAATAAGATAGACCAACAATTGTTGTTAATTAAGAAGATTTTTTTTATAAATTGTAGCTGGCTTCTTGTAACCGTAAGATAGTTTTTAGGTATGTAGTTGCATTTTGCTAGAAAAAATGTCATTTCACTTATCGTTAGTTTTATATAAGGCATGGAAAAAGAAGCAAACTGTTACTCACGCTTTCTATAATTCAATAGCTCAAAAAGAAGAGTTTATTTCATAGTTTGTGATGTAAATAGTGTGAGTAGCAGTGAAAATGCTGTTATATTTTATATCAGGGATCGCAGTCTGTCCCCTGTTTTACCTATACCCCTTTTTTACCTAATCCTCTTTTTTCTCCTTAAATTTAAAAATCCTCTAAAACACGATTATTTGGATATCTGAGCCAAAAAAAAAGAATTTTCAACTAAAATTATGAAGCTTTAACCAAACAGATAATTTGTTAGCAAAGTAGTTCAGCTTTTAACCAAGTAGTTAACTACTGTAGGTTCTTAACTGATATGTATATTATACTTTTTGTTTCTGATTATAGTAGTTCTTTCCATTTTTTTCAAAAGCAAGACAAAATCCGAAAAAAGTCAAAGAAGTAAAGTTATTCCTCTCCAAAAGTTCTAAAGATAAGTCTCTTGTCACTTTTCTCTATCTTGCGTTTCTTTCAAGATTTTCGTCTGAATAAGAATAATTCCAAATTTCCGGTAATTAATGATATTTTATAAAAATATTAAATTTGGATTATCATAAAATATTTAAAATTTGTATCAAATTTTTTCAACTCGTCGATTTATACCCTTCTTACTTATTTATGACATACTGTAACAGACTATTGTTATGAGAAAAAGACAGCTATAGCCGAATTTATTCTTATTTATGTGAAAATCTCGAAAGAAACGCAAGATAGAGAAAAGTGCCAAGAGACTTTTCTTTAGAACTCTTTGAGAGGAATAAGTTTACTTAACTTATATTCATTTTACAATAACAAACAATATTGTTTCTCCTCTCCATGGCGCGGACACAAGATAAACTCTCATGAGATATATTCGCCATAATAGTACCTACCGGGAGAAAAATCAAGAATAAAAAAAAACTCCGGCATTTTTGAGAAAATTGAGTTTTTAAATTTCCAGAAAAACTGCCATTTTGGCAGTTTTAAGAGCTTTCTAAATTTTTTTGTGAATTTCGAAAGAGAATGGAAAGAACTTCTAAAATCATAAAAAGAGTATAATATCTGTATCAGTTTCGAAACTACAGCACTTCAAAGAAAAAATCAGCCATTTTTTTCATAAATTGCGTTACGAGTTTTAAAAGTTCAAATACTCATAACATTGCCAAACAAAATTTTCTATCAAATCGGTGAAATACGTGTCGTCTAAAAGCCTTTGAAAACCAACATGTTTTATCCGCAGCCGATTCTGTGACTTGAACGAGTTCAGTCTGCATGATTTGAAATGAATTCGGTAATAGTTGTATTTTCTTATTGGCTGTATATACTGATAAAAACGCAGTTTTCTAAAAATGAAAAATAAACATTTTTCAATTCTGTGTTTTATCTAATTTGAAATCTTTGATCTTCATGAATCTCTTTCGGAGATTTTTTTATCAGTAGAAAATGAACGTTTCAACAGATTTTTTTAAAATAGCTAAACAAAAATGCAAGCACTAAATTGCTTAGAAATTTTTCTAAAGAAGAGGCGCTAGTGTTAGAGGGCACTTTCGTTCAATATTCACGAGATAACCATATTATATTAAAATTTTTTAATCATAAATTAAATCCCCTTTTAATCCTCTTTTTACCTAAAATTGAATTAATGAACCGCTGTGATCCCTGTTATTCAGGTTAAGGATTTTTGAGTTTTATTTCATCGAATCGTTTCAATTTCGATCTCAGAATTTATATATTTATTATGTGGATAATTTAAGTTTATTTCATTATTTTAGAGGCAATCATCTCTAAAAAAATTTATTGTCGTAAAATCATTTCGTTTCGGTACCATTTCGCAGCTAATGTTAGTTCATCTGCTACAGTTTACGAATGATCTACACAAGTTTTATTTTTAAAATGGTTTCCACCCAAAAATATGTCAAAAATTAAGTTATAATTTCTGTTTATTATTGGACTCTAGACTTTTGATTAATCAGTGGGTGATATAACCATTTGGGAAATAATTGCTGATGAATCATAAAGACGTAGCTTTCGACTTCGATTCATGTTCACTCTATCTATTTGGAATATTGATTCAATTTTGTTGGAAGTCAACAGCAATTGACTGGCGATCGTGTGATTTTGTTCGTAGGTTGAGAAACCCGTAACTGAGGGCCTCAGTCACCGTACCCGGGACCAATGGGAAATCGATAGATCGTCATTGAAGTTCGTTCGCAAATTGGGCCAGGGTCAGTTTGGAGAAGTCTGGGAAGGTCTCTGGAACAACACCACACCCGTGGCCATAAAAACACTCAAGCCAGGAACTATGGATCCTAAAGATTTCCTGGCCGAGGCGCAAATCATGAAAAAGCTCAGGCATGCGAAACTGATTCAACTTTATGCAGTTTGCACAATGGAGGAACCGATTTACATCATTACTGAACTGATGAGAAATGGAAGTCTTCTGGAATTCTTGCAAGGTAAATTAAAACTGAAATCACTTTTAGATTATTCGGAGACAGGGTGTCTAATGTCCTGAAAATCATTAAAAACCTGCACAAGTCCTTGATTTTTTTATCTGGAAAACCATAAAAGTCTTTAATTTTGCTCATGGTCATACAATTTGTATTTCCTTAAAGAAAACATAGATCTCATTTATTCCCGATTTTTCCCTACTGTAAGATCAATTTAATGCCATTTTTAATAATCTAATAATTTCCTGTTGTCAATATATTGAAAGTAAGTTCAATTCCACTTTTATTAATGAGAATTGCTTGAAATTCAACAGTGATCCAGCACTATTTGTAGAGTTCTCGTACGTCAGGGAATACGCGGAAATCAGGGGAAGGTTAGCGAATCTAATTGGCCAAAAAAAGTCAAAGATTTTGAAACAATCTTGCAAAAGTCGGGAAATTTCTATAAAAGGCACTTTAAATAACTTTCAAGGATGATAAATTTGAAATTTCAATTTGAAATAGTTTTATTCCGTTTATGAAAAATTATATGTGAAAAATATTTTAAGATTAAATTTCTAGTCTTTGAATATTAGTGATTAGGGAAAATAAAAAATTGGTCAAGGAGAAGTTTGGGAATTTTGAAAATTAAGTTTGCGGCCACCCTATCGATATAATATTCTTGTTGGTACTTTAATTTCCTTGTATTTCTATTTCTTTTTTTTTCCAGTTTCTTCCTCCTGACGATTACATTTTTGGTTCAGAATTTTGATATTTAGTTGCAAATTCAACAATTTCGTTCACAAATCATCCTTTTTGGTTGAACTCTAAAAATATCTACTATTACATTATTCGTTGAAAATTCCTCTTTTTGGTAGAAAATTTATTTATTACTTGGTAGAAAGTTAAAGAAGTTTATTCAAAACTCATGTTTTCTGTTTAGGATTCATGCTTTTAGTTAAAAATTCGTTTCTTTTTTGTTGAAAATTAATTTTTGAAATGAAAATTTAACAATTAATCTTTTCGATTCATCATTTTGTTGAAAATTCATTCTCGTTGGTTGGAAATCTATCTACTTTGTTAAAGACTCATTTTTTTGTTACAAAATTAAGTTTTTAAACTGAAAATGAATTATTCCGTATTTTGTTCAAAATTGATTTTTTTTAAATTGAAAATTCATCTAGTTGTGTAAAAGTTCAACCACATTGTTAAAATTGCTTTTTTGTTTGAATGTTCTTGTCTGGTTGAAAATTTGGCTTTTGGTAGAAAGCTAATCTTTTTTGGTTCAAAAGTTAACTAATTTTTTTTTAATCTATCAATTTTAGTTGAAAGTTTAATTATATATTTAAAAAATCATGTATTTTGTGAAAAATTTGTCTTTTTTTTAGAAAATTAATTTTTTCTTATTTGAAAGTTCTTCTTTATGATGGAGAATTCATTTTCTTAGTTTGAAAGTTCAGCTCTAGCTAAAAATTACAACAGAGTTAATTGATGTTTAATATTTTTGTTTCAAGTTTCGACTATATGTTTAAAAATTCACCTCTGTAGGTCGAAAATTCTTATATTTGGTTAAAAAATCAACTATTTTGTTAAAAATTCCAGTATTAAATTAAAGATAGAAGTCATATTTTTTTGTTCGAAGATTCATCTCTTTTTTCGTATAAAAGTACATTTTTTATTTAAATAAATATATTTAAAAATTTTAATTTGGAATTTTTTATTCTATTTATAAAAGATTCTATGTTAAATATGTTAAAGATTAAAATTCAGATCTTTGAGTATTAATGGTAAGGGAAAGTTTTTTAATTTTGAAAATTAACCTCTGCGGCCATCCTGTTGAAGCATTTTTGATACTTCATATTTTTCACAATCAAAACTGACTACTGCTTCAGCGAATAAAAATCGAAAATGTCATATTAGCATTCGCCATAGTCGGGAAGTCAGGTGCTAAATTAGCTTAAAATTTGATAACTCAGTCGAGTTTCAACCAATTCTAATATAAAAAAAAAACTTATTACGCCCGAAATTGAAGTCACTTTGATATCAACAGCAAGCATTTATTGGATTTAAAAAAATGTAATTAAATCCTTGTTAAAGTTGAAGAAATCGGGGAAAAAATGAAACTTTGATACCTTTTCGATTTTACCTTCGTGATTTTTCACGGTGATGAAATGAGCAGTCGTCAAAAAAACGGGGTTTGACCATAAAATCAGATTTAGGGGGTTTGGGCGAAAATTCGCATGTAACACTTTCTTTTATTTCCACTAGGTTCATAATATTGATATTATGTTATGTGAAGTGTATTTCTTCACTGAAATAATATATACCCGGAATAATTTATTTTTTTATCCTGGAATACCTGGAAAAGTCCTTTCATGGGATTAAACCGAGACTATGATTTTTAATTCTAGGGAAGGGAAGAGGTTTAAATCTGCAGCAGTTAATTGATATGTCTGCACAAATCGCTGCTGGCATGGCTTATTTGGAGTCGCAGAATTATATTCACAGGGACTTGGCTGCACGTAATGTGCTTGTGGCTGATGGAAATGTCGTCAAAATTGCTGATTTTGGACTCGCGAGGCTGATAAAGGAGGATGAGTACGAGGCAAGAATAGGAGCTAGATTCCCTATCAAGTGGACTGCGCCTGAAGCTGCGAATTACAGCAAGTTCAGTATTAAATCGGACGTATGGTCGTTCGGAATTCTTCTCACGGAGCTCGTCACTTACGGCAGGATTCCATATCCGGGTGAGAAATTTTATTATCCATATCCATATCTGGAGACTTGGTAAAGTCATGGAATTTTGAAAAAGTTCTGTCTTAATAATCTTTTTAGCACTCTGTGGGAAATTTATAATTTGCCAATTGATACAAATTGAGTTGTTTACGAAGAAAAATAACATGATTAGAATTTCGGAATTTTTTCAAATTTTATAATTGCATTAGTCAGAATTGTTTACAAATATTGTAAACAATAAAAATATTTTATATGAATTTGTACGATAACTTTTATAAATTTCCATGAATATTTCTAAGAATATTTACGAAAATATCTA
Organism: Druon quercuslanigerum; assembly: GCA_010014905.2. Taxonomy (NCBI): domain Eukaryota; kingdom Metazoa; phylum Arthropoda; class Insecta; order Hymenoptera; family Cynipidae; genus Druon; species Druon quercuslanigerum. The sequence goes on from JAAAKG020125631.1 coordinate 10,213, forward strand.
TGAGTCTGTAGAAAGCAATAATAGAAAATATTAGGTTTTTGTATTTTCCGTATAATGGAGTACATTTTAAGGAATTCATTTTTTATAGTGGTATATCTTAATTATATTTAATTTAGACAATTCGTCAATACTTTTTTAAACCACGAAATAATCTGTTTTTAAATTTTGATATTCTAAAATTTTTCTGATATTGATACTATGTCAGTTTGTGGTGAACGAGGAAATTTGTAATTTCCTAAAAATAAAATATGAAGATCTATATCTAGTTTTTCTAGACGTATATTTTCATAAACCTTCATACGATGGTGTACGTGTGTTTTATTGGAAATTTATATAATTTGTCTTAGAAACAATTTATATTTTTCATACAAAATCATTAAACTTGATAATAATCCATCATACCGTTAACGTTATTTCCTTAAACGCGTTACCCGTTGCTTTGTTCAAAAAAACACGCGTTGCCTTAGCGTTATTTTTTTTTTAATTACATTTTTTATTCGTCATTTTAAATTTCCAAAGTTTTAGATAGTTTGTTTTTTATTTTAAATTATTCTCAAACTTAACAATTAAATCTTAATTGATATATTTTAATCAGGAATTTTACATTAATAATCTGTAATACGCATCTGCGTGGAAAATTTTTTCTCAAATCGGAAATATACGTGTCGCCTAATTTCCATTTATTTACAAAAAAATTGAAATTTCTTCTCGCTTATTTCCTAAGAGAATATTGATGAAATAATCTATTCAGATTAGGAAAACGCTTTTTTAATCATTTATTTAATTATTTTGTCGATTTGGCTATTCTCATGGATTTTCAATTACTATCTATAGTTTGTAAACGTATTTTTTAAGTTTTAATAAGAAAAGTACAACAATATTGGATTGAGGTATGCAAATAATTCAAAATTTTGACGCAAGTAATTCGTTGCAGTTTTGAATGTAATGTATTCTTAATACTACAAAAATCCCAAAATAAAAAAATGTTTATCCAAATGGAAAGCATAACAAATTATCAATTTGAAAACATTTTAAGTTGTTTTTTTTCCAAAAGAACGTTAGAACAAAAGATTTTTGTCCAGAACGTTAGCGTCACCGTGACTAAAAAATTTAACTTTCCGGGTAACGTGTTACTTTCAAACACTGTTTGAAGCAACATTATTCTTTGTTTTTTACTTTACTAATATTTACTTGTCGGACATTAAATTACAACAGTATATATCTTTCTAAAATAGGCGTTTTTCACCATTTCAGGTATGACAAATGCCGAAGTCTTGCACCAGGTAGAGCACGGCTATCGAATGCCTTGCCCGCCTAACTGCCCTGCAGCTCTATATGACATAATGCTGGAATGCTGGAACAAGGACCCAATGAAGAGGCCGACTTTCGAGACTCTCCAGTGGAAGTTGGAAGACTTCTTCACCATGGAAGGTTCTGAGTACAAGGAAGCGTCGGCTTACTGAGTAACAATTCCTGTCGATCCTGGAGTGTTCACTCCCTTGCCTGTTTACAATTTGTACAGACGGTCCACGAGCCCGGGCCGCAGTTGGTCAAAGTCCTTTGCTGGCTAGAGGCTAGAGGCTAGAGGCTAGAGGCAAGAGGTGTCAGGTCAAGAAACTAAACTCGACAATTTACTCAATACAAGAAGTTTGTGATATCTGAGAGTACTGCTCGGCTTGTAAAGGAGATATCTTTATGAGACGTAGACAACAGTACTGTTTATTTTTTTATCGTCGTAACTTTTTCGTTTTTCACATTCTGGCTGCCATATTCAAGATTCTAGAAGTGTCTATAATTACCAAGAGACACTTCCTAGATTTTGGTACTTTGGGGATGTTGGTACTTTGGTAATTTAAAAAAGTAACGCCTTAGGTGTCTATTCGTCTTAGCAAGCAATATTAAATCAGCGTTTAAGAATAGGTTTTAAATTCTAGGCGACAGGTTTGCAAAGTCACTGTAAGTCGGTGTAATGTCTTTTTTCTCAAAGATGGCCGATGTTCAATCACCAATTTTCATCTCGGGATAAGATTTTGGAGAGATAACGGTCCGTCCATGGGAATAAAGGAGACGAAGACTATAATTAGAAGCTAATTAGCTTGGAAGAAATTGGTGATTTACGTCAGTTCGTCAGCTTTAATTCTTCATTTACTAATGCAAACAAAATGGCAAAGGAGAAATTGTACAATGATAATTAATACGGTAAGAAAGGGAGTCGTTAAATGCTAAGTTAGTGATGAGGGTCTTAAGTGGTCGAAATTTTCAGATACTAAGGGGAAATCCACGACTCGTTAAAATGAATAACGATTTACAAGTCGTTTAGTAAATATGATTCATTTACTTGAGTAAGTCACGAAAGTTTGTAAGGATTGTTAGACTTACGGTATCGGCATCAATTATCATCAACGACATATTTAGTCCACTATCGCTCCATTTTTTTCTTTTTTTGTTGTTGAGCGTTACTGTTAGAATTCTCTAGAGCACGGCTATCGAATGCCTTGCCCGCCTAACTGCCCTGCAGCTCTATAATTCTTATATAATTCTAATTCTCTATGGAATGAAAAATCTTTATAGAGAACTAGTATCTTTTTATATTCTTTACATTTTACAACTCGTAAAGCATTTAATGAGTCGTTAAAAAAACCACAGCGCGAGCTTGGGATGGATTCCAATTTTCCAATTGATTCTCAACAGCTAGATTCAAAGGACTTCCACGTTTACTATTTTCGATGCGTTTTTCGGTAAGTTTGTAACAAATATATATCCCCGGTTTAAAAGGAAGTCGAGACGTTTTCATAGAAGTCGATAGATACGGTTACTGTTAAATTCAGAAAAAGACAAGTTTTAATTTTAATCGAACCAAATCGCGATGTACAGTAGCGAAGTATTCTAAGCAATTAAGCGATTCGAAGAAGTAGCGATTCGAAGCAAGTAACCGCACATAGGTTCTAGACATCTTTTTTTTTTGTTACGGATGACAAATACGTATAATAATTCGAGCATGATAAGTTGTTAAATTAATGTTGACCAATCGATGATTTATTAACTATCACGATAATAATAAAGTAAGAATCTTATCGGTCGAGTGCAAACTACTAACGTTAATTATTATTGTTCTATCGATAATTAAGAACTAATTCGTACCGTTTCGTTGACGCTACTCACCACTAGTTATTTTATGCAAGTCACATTAGTTTTGCTTCTATTTTATTTTTGAATATCTCATCTCTCAAGTTCGTTTCGTTCGGAACGTGAAAACTTTTATGCACGTTTTAATTTTTTACACGTTTATTTTTTACACTTTACTTTTAAGTGAGCACTTTTGCTGCGTGTATGAAAAAAAAAAGAATTATGTTAAGGAAACATTCTTATTTTTAGGGATTAGTTTCATGACAAATAACTGATTGCTCAGTTCGGAGTAGAATATTATCCATTTCGAAATCGTGTTTCAACCATGTGAAGATTATTTTCACAATTCAAAGAAATGATTTTTAGATGGGAATATTGATGGAAATTGTTTGAGATTGATCTTTGGGAAATTATACAGTAGCGAAATTACTATGTTTATTTTTAAGGAATTTGATCAATTGTCTACAAATTCACAGACTACAATTATGAACTACATAGTAACAATTGTATAATTTTATATTGTATACATATCGAGTAATCTAGGGATTAGATTAACTTTGTAACGTTCAGTATCGTTTCACTTCCGTGGCTTTGCTGCTTTTCCCTATTGTCTCTTCCATTTTTGTTTTTACTATCTTCTTTTTTACCCGTGCTTTAGACATGTACGTGTGTTGCATACACAGTATAACACACATTTATATAAACATATATTAACTACATTTGTGTAGTAAAGACACAAAACCATGAGTCGGGAGAACACATTGTCTTCTGTTACAATTAAATTTTTTAATATTGTATGATTTACTTGATTCAGCAGTATATCTGCTTTTATTATCCAATAATCATGTTTATTATTGTCAACACCGTCATCGTCATTATTGCTGTATTAATAATAAACGAGAATATTATTCATTACAATTGATGTTTTTTCTTCCAGCGCGCTTTTTGTATTCAGTAATTAAAAATTTAGGTTTTAGTAACATTTTCGAAAATTTGAGAAAGTTGTGGAAAAGTCGAAAAGGTTTTTTTATTTCTCTTTTAAACACCCGGTGAAAATGTATTTTTACAATAAAGTACACTAGTACGAAAATTGTAATATTTCGTATAAATTTCTAAATACATGCATACTTGGATTTTTGTATAACTAATAAAATTAATCAAATATCATTATAGCTGGGAAAAAAGAAGAAAAAAAGAAAGCTAAATTGAACAAGAAATTACAATTAAATACCTGATTTTTTCTTGTATTTTCTTGCAGAAAAGTGAAAAATAATAAAGTATAAGTTTCTAGAATTCAAAAATTTGTATAAACTTTTATGAATATTCTTTTTGCTTTCTTGTAAAATTTACAAGGTTTTACAGAAAACTACAGGAGTTTACACTTTTCAATTATAGTGTTTACCACCATAAATACACTTTCAATTCTACGTAAATTATTGTAGAAAATTACAAATCTCTAAAAAAATACAAGATTTCACGAGAGCTGAGATATTGGAAAACTGTACTTAAATTATTTTGTAAATACTGATAATTTGCTGTAGTAGCTTACA
>JAAAKG020125642.1:0-14887 GCA_010014905.2 Druon quercuslanigerum
CTCGCTTCGCTCGGGCCAGCAACTCCACACTCGTCAGTAATCTCCGCCATTCGCCACTAGCCATGTAATGTACTATTATTATATTTTTCAAAGGTTTGCTCAAGTGAACTCGGTTTTACATCATAGCCACGGACTGAATCAAGTAATTCATTAGATGAAGATGTTTTAAGTTAATTTAATAAGATGTTTGAAACCTCCTGCGAGGATGTTGTGGGTACACAATTACGAGCATGTTATAGTTTGGAGCCCGTCCTTTATCGCTACCATACTTAAACAGCGGTTGCGAGCGTCGGAGGTGACAACAGTCACCTCTGGATTCTTTCTTAGAGCTAACATCTGTCACTCTACAGGCTTTTAGTCGCTTGTATCCTGGATTTATTTATTATTTATAAAAAACTACTGAATTCAATCTTTTATTTTTGATCTGATTCTTATAAAAAAATAATGTTTACTCTTGCAATTGACTTTTCAAGTGTTTTTGTGGTCACTGATTGCCAATTTTGTATTCGTTTAAAAAATTAACAAGATGGCCAATCGAATCTGGCCGCTAAGAAGTATAAAAATCATTAAATATCATAAAAGCACGAGTTGGGTATGCATGCATACTCTTTATTGCAATAAAGAGTTCTCGGGGTCGCTGATTACAAAATTTTCTACTAGTTTTCTAAAATTCTAAGGTGGCGAATCCAAGATGGAGAATCCAAGATGGTCACTAAAAAGTGTAAAAATAATTTTACATCAAAGAAGTACAAGTTGGGTATGCAAGAAAGGGCTTTTGGAGTTGCTGATTTCGAATTCAAGATGTCATACATTTTTTAGTGCGACTAAAAATCTCCAGAAGATATAACATTGATTTATTTTTTATGTGCAGTCGGCATTAGCGTTATCTAAAGTGCAACGCGAGGAGGTTGCGCAATGAGTCTTGGACATCACTTGGCCCTGAAAAGGGACGGTTTATGTATTTGCAGTTTCTTATTTGATTATTTTCACTTGTCTTCGTAAATCGACCATTTTATTCCATCGTTTTCCTTCGAAGAACTTTTCACGTGTATATCTTTCCAGTAATCCATGGTATACCCATAATTCTATCAATATAATCAATGTAAATATATTTAACTCTTTAAAATGTTTCTTACTCCTTTTAATAAGTGTTTCAGATATTATTAGATATTGATTCATTTGGCTTTGCAGTAAGACTTTCTCTGTAAGCTACTCTTTTAAAATTGGCACCAAGTGCATCGTACGCACTCTAAAATGATGAATATACGAAGACCAGCAAAACTAATCATATAAGAACTGCAAATATATGTACCAGCTCTTTTCAGGGCTAAGTGATGTGCAAGACATATGGAATCTTTAGTCCGAAATCAGCGACTCCCAAATGCCTTTGTTGCATACCCAACTCGTACTTTTATATTGTGGACTTTGTTTTTTATGTCTTACGGTCACAGCGAATTAAAAACAAAACAGAGCATACATTTTTCATTAAATGTAGAAATGATTCCTTAATACCAGCACATATTTAACAAAATTTAAACAAGTATATTGTACACAATTTAAATGGTAATTTATTCTCAAAATTTCAAAAATCTAAATTTAACTTCCAAATAAAAGGTCTGCGATTATAAATTGAAAACTTAGTAAAAAGTATTCAAAAATTAGGTCAATATTCAAATTACTTAAAATATCAAATGTCAAGAGTTATGTATATTCAGTGTAAATTGGAGTATTCCTTCACTGTAAAAAAATTTCCTTCAACCGTTTATTTTAATAACGTGGTTATTCTTTGGAGTATAAATTACTTTGGTCATATGGTCATCATACAATAAAAACGAAAGATTCTGATGTTACTGAATCATTCTGTATTTGTCCATAAATATAAAAAAAAACCTTACGTTTCGACCTTCATTGCAGGTCTTCTTCAGAGTTAAATTATCACCTGTAGTGAAAAAAGTTATTTCAATCCATAAGACATTTCAAAATTCTATCTTCGTCACATTCTTCAAATTGGAGTCAAAAACCATTTTACTTAAAATCTTAAATATTAGATTTTACTACAATCAATTAAAATCAACATTGTTCTTTTTTTTTTTTAAACCAATGGGAATTGAAACCTTGGAAAGTTTTTTGGGAGTTCCATTTCTGAGGTTTCAATTCCCATTGGGTTTTAAAAAAAAAAGAACAATGTTGATTTTAATTGATTATAGTAAAATCTAATATTTAAGATTTTAAGTAAAATGTTTTTTGACTCCAATTTGAAGAATGTGACGAAGATAGAATTTTGAAATGTCTTATGGATTGAAATAACTTTTTTCACTACAGGTGATAATTTAACTCTGAAGAAGACCTGCAATGAAGGTCGAAACGCAAGGTTTTTTTTTATATTTATGGACAAATACAGAATGATTCAGTAAAATCAGAATCTTTTGTTTTTATTGTATGATGACCGTATGACCAAAGTAATTTATACTCCAAAAAATAACCACGTTATAAAGAATTATATCTGATGGTTCAATTAATAAGTTTTTTGACTCACAGGGTCCGACTTCATCCGAAAATAGTCCATGACTCAGTACCTGACATAATTTTTGTTATTGTTAAAACGGAATAGCGCCCGCTTAAGTCCGGATTCCTTCCGGTCAAAAACATCGAATCCGAAAATAGTCCGCTTCTATCCGCAATTAATCCGCAGGTTTAGGTTATAAGTTCGTGAAGTAAAAGTCTAAACGGAAAATCGTCCGCTTAAATCCTAAATCCTTCCGGTCAAAAATATTGAATCCGAAAATAGTCCGGTTCTATCCGCAATTGATCTGCAGGTTTGAGATCTCATTCGGTGAAATCAAAGTGAAAACGGAAAATAGTCCGCTCAAGTCCGAATTCCTTACGGTCAAAAACATCAAATCCGAAAATACTCCGGTTCTATCCCAAATTTGTCCGCAGGTTCAAGTTATGATTCGGTGAAATTAAAGTGTAAACGGAAAATCGTCTGCTTAAACCCTAAATCCTTCCGGTCAAAAAGATCGAATCTGGGAGTAGTCCAGTTCTATGGGCAATTAATCCGCAAGTTTTAATTGTCATTCGATTAAATTAAAGTGAAAACGGAAAATCGTCCGCTTAAATCCGGAATCCTTCCATTCAAAAACATCGAATTCGAACGTAATCCAGTTCTATTCGCAATTAATCCGCAGATTTAAGTTGTCATTCGGTGAAGTTAATGCAAAAACAAACAATCGTACGCTCAAATCCGAAATGCTTCCGGTCAGAAACATCGAATTTGAAAATAGTCCGGTTCTATCCGCAATTAATCCGCAGGCTTGAGTTGTCATTCGGTGAAATGAAAGTGAAAACGGAAAATCGTCCGCACAAGTCCGAACTCCTCCCGATAAAAGCTACAATAACATTATATTTAACAATAGTTTTTGCCTAAATTATATCTACAAACTTCCTTAGAAAAACTTTATAGTAGAATGCCCATTTTTAGTTTTAATCGTAAAAAATAGCGCACTTTAAAAAATGTTTAAAACAAGATAATGAAAATACGTATAGTTTGAAGAGAATGTGTTCGTTAAACCCGAAGGAGTTTTAACAAAAGAGAATTCACAATCACCAAATTACAGTTTTCGATGCTTTCAACTTTGATTTTAAAAGGTCTGGTACATAACTGTGGGGGAAATACAAAGTCCGACCGCGTAGCGCGAGGTAAACACATTATCGAGCGCGAAGCGCGATAACCAACAGTTGTTCCGGATAAGATTGGGATCTATTTTGCGTTTACGAATAACTGAAAAAATATCGGACAAAACCGGATAAAATTCATATGCAAAAAATAGTCTAAAACATAAAAATTTCCGAATTTAGCGGATAAGATCCAAATTAATCGTATTCGTCAGAAAGGAAAATTTTTTACTTGAATGGGTGATATTTGGATTCATCACATTCCTAAATTCGTACAAATTTCGGATTTCACCGAATTAATCGCATCCGCCAGACCGCATAATACACGGATATGACCGGACACAATTCAGATTTATCGCATGCGGCAAAACGTACAAGGGACTGACTCGATCGGACTCAATCCGGATTTATCGCACTTGGTAGACCGAACAATACATGTACATGACCGGACACATTCCGGATTCATCACGTCCAAAAAATCGTACAAAGCACGGACATAACCGGATGCAATGCGGATTAATCGCATCCAGTAAACCGTACAAAACACGGAAATGACCGGACACAATCCGGATTGATCGCATCCTTAACATCATACAAAAAAGGACTCAACCCGACACAATCTGGATTTATTGTATCCATCAGACCATACAAAGGACGGACTCGGCTGGACACAATGCGGATTAATCGCATCCGTCAGACCGTACCACGGACGGACTAGGCTGGACACAATCCGGATTAATCGCATCCGTCAGACCATACAAAATGCGGACTCAACCGGATTTAACGCATCCGTCAGATCGTACAAAACACGGACTCAAGCGGACACAATCCGAATTTATCGCATCCGTCAGACCGTACAGAACACGGAATCAACCGGACATAATCCGAATTAATCGCATCCGTCAGACCGTACAAAATACTGAGTCAACCGGATGATATTCGGATTTATTTTCGTGCTCCTTTGGCCGAACAAATTTCGGACACGACCGTATAGAATCTTGAGGACAAAAACCGCATCACGTTTCGGACAATGTCGGAGAAATTTCCGAATCCGGGATTTGTCGGAAATTTATCCGGAATTTTTAGCAGGGATGCTATAAACAAATATCAGGTTGCCCTATGGGCTCGCTCTTATCTCCGGTAGTTTCAGATTTAGTTTTGCAAGACATTGAAAAAAGAGCACTTGAATTATTAGAATTTAGACCTGTCCTATATAAAAGATATGTTGGTGATATCATAGCAATTGTTCCTTCTGATAAAATTGATCTTTTTGTGAATGTGTTCAACAGTATAGCGTATTGCATTAAATTCACCCACGAAGTTGAAATAAATACTGTGATAAGCTGCCTTAATTTACAAATAATTAAAGCTCCAAACGGCGATTTACTAACAAATTGGTTTAAAAATCCTTTTTGGTCTGGACGATATCTTCATTTTAATTCACACAATTTATTTTGTCATAAAGTCGGTTTAATAAAAGGTTTAGTAGATAGATGTGTGAAATTAAGTGACATTTAATTTAGAAAATATAATAACTATCATCTTTCTTTGATTAATGACATTATTACAAAACGCGTTCATGAAATTTATAACAGCACTGATAAGAAAAATAAATGGATTAATGCTCACAATATATTTGATTTAAAATTTACTTTACCCTGTATACAAGGTTTCTCTGGACGGTTACGACGTTCATGAAAAAAAATTCATACAGAAGTTTATTTCAAGAACATCAATAATTTAGATAACTATTTATTAAAGAAAAAAGGCAGGGATGGTATTGAAAATTTGTCGAGTTTCATTTATATAATAAAATGCAAATGTTGTAACAAATCTTACATAGGTGAAACTGGGAGGAGATTAAAGGCTAAAATTGCCGAACTCTTGGAATTTTAATAATTATTTCGATTTTGATTTTAGAAATATAAAAATATTAGCTTCCGAAAAAAACAATTATCACAGACGTATTATTGAATCTATATTCATAAACAAATTTCGCAATATTTCTATTCACTTAAAAACTGAAATTTTAAATATTCATAAAATTTATTAAAGCATAATTAATTAATGTCTTATAACAACGTATTTTAACTTGACACTGAATTGGCACGTATCGACTCCAAACATGGATTGTTTGGTTTTCTCTTAAAAACTAATCTAACGAAGTTATTTTCTTTTTTTACTCATACATATTTGAATTAGTAATTTTTAATTTATTATTCCATTATTCATTAGCATATTATATTTATTCATATATTATAAAAAAGGCACGTAGTGATGCCGAAACGTCGTGTGCAATTTATTTTGTTTTTTAAAAATAAATAGGAGTTATAATGACAGCTCTTATTTGATTTTAATTTGCTGTGTCCGTAAAACTTAAAAAACAAAGTCTACAACATACTTATACATTGCCGGTCGAAGAGTAGTTGTTTTTGGTTTTCATATCTTTATATCGTACTTTTATGACTCAAAATGATTTTGACACTTTTCAGTGGTCATATTGGATTCGCAATGTTGGAATTAAAAAAAAATATAGAAAATTTGTAACAGCGACCCCGAAAATCCTTGATTGAAAGTCGTACATTTATGACATAAATTGATTTTTACACTTCTCAGCGGCTATCCTAGATCCACCATCTTGTAATTTTTTAAACAAATACAAAATTCGTGATTAGTGACCTTAAAAACACATGAAAAAATCAAACCGAAGGGCCTATGATAAAGCCACTGAACGCGTCCACGGGTTACGCATAGAGCGTTCCTGTATCAAGGATTTCTGCTGAATATGGTTACAAAAAAATTAATAGGCAGTCACAGACACTTGTCTAGGGGTGGTCCCGAAGGAATGAACCCCCAGGCGCGTGTCACAACTGTGGCAAAGGCTGAATAGAATCTGCGTGAGGTTTCTAGCACGGTTACTCTGAGATACCGGGCGACCTCTCAGAGTACGCAGCCTTATTCTTGCATGCGGTGCTCTACCAGGATGGGTGGACCCTTCTCCCTAGCCTCTCGTGGAAAACAACAATGATAACACCAAACATAGTTGTTGTAAGCAAGGTTCAAAGCAATAAAACACGTAGGGCTCCCGTCAATGGGTCGGCCAACAAGGCCGACCACTCTAGAGATGGAAGAGCCAATGAAGGTGGAGTCAATGCGATGGATCGGCGGAATCTTAGAGCTTTTAGGTGGACGAAGCGACAAAATCACGACTTGCTACAATGCTGCGACGCGAGTGTAATCCCTGAGCGAGATAATTACATGGCACGACTGCATCCCGGAGAAACATCAACATCCAGGTTTCTTACAAGCCTAAAGATCTGGCTGAAATGGATGACGAGCTTTGCACTATCAGTAGTTGTGTGTATAATGCAGCGAGAGCTTTGGCGGATGCGAACCGTAAAACAAAACCAGTGGTTGATCATAAGAGCAAAAGACGAATGAATCAACGCGCCAACAAAGATAGGCTGGGCAAGACAGTACGCGCCAAGTTTCGAAAGGTTAGAAAGTTCACGCACGAACCCCGCATCCGTTATCACACACTTAACAAGTCAAAGCTGCTGACAATCAGGCAGCATATTGTTGAGAGAATACGGATACTATCTGACGCTAAGAGAAGTTTAGAGTGGAGAGAGAGGTGGTTCCGAGAACACCAACAGTTTCCTCTGACACATCTCGAGGCTTCCAAGACTTTCCAGTTTCTGTCGAACACCCGCCCAAGGCAGAGGAGGTCGAAGTATTTTGGAGAGAAGTCAACGAATAGCAACATAGACTGAACGAAGAATCAGGGAATATAAATAGCTTCAAGGAGCTGTGTGATACCCTCATAACAACAACTGTGGAAGAATCTACTTGTCCAACTCATGCGCCATTAACGTTAAAATCGCTCCGCTACACGCTTGTAGGGAAATAGAGTCAATTATCGAGAATAAGAAGTGCCTGACATAGTTCTCCTTGAATTCGAGAAGCCAACAATGTTCGTTATCGAATTTTCGGTGCCACCTGAGAATGAAAAGAAACGCTTGCGGGGAAAATTTGCCTGAAATTTTACCGTGATTTCGCTGGGATCGGGTGAAAATTTTCAGGTTAGTACCCGCTCCCGGCGAAATCCAGCGGTTGTTCTTATGACTAAATTTTAATTATATATATAAATAAACAATTAAAATGTTGAAGATTAGCACTCGCTTCCAGCGAAATCAAATTAAAATTCCAGCCATAACCATGTCTCACGACCGTGAACTAGGTGGTTACAGTCTCGTGCACCCTGAGGACACCGACGACCCAAGGACGACAACCTTCTGCATTTTCCCCGCAAGTGATTTAACATGTTGTTCACACACGTGAACTCAGTGAAAGCCTGGCACATCCAATAGTGCCGATGATAAGGACGAATAATTAACTCGAAGATTTGAAACTCAACTGTGGAAGTCAATTATTGAAAATTAGAAGTGCTGCATATACTGGAACCTTATATACTCGACAATTGTTTTTGTTTCAAACTCGAGGCCTGACATAGTTCTCCTTGACTTTAAGCAGCGAACCATGTTTGTTATCGAATTTTCGGCACCATCTGACAAAAACATCATAGCCAAGGAGAATGAAAAGAAAGAAAGACTCCCTTATAAGAGAGTTGCCACAGTTGAGTTTCGAATCTTCGAGTTAATTATTTGTCCTTATCATCAGCACTATTGGAGGTGCCAGGCTTTCACTGGGTAATAGCCTGAAAAGCATTCCCGCGTGTGAACAACATGTTAAAACACTTACGGGGAGAATGCCGAAGGCTGTCGTCCTTCGGTCGTCCGTGTCCTCAGGGTGCACGTGACTTTTGCCGGATCGTCGTATTGATTCCGTCACAGACTGTAACCACATATCTCACGGTCGTGAGACGTGGTTATGGCTGGAATTTTATTTTGATTTCGCTGGAAGCGGGTGTTAATCTGAAAAATTTTAATTATATATTTATATGTATAATTAAAATTTTGTCATAAGAACAACAGCAGGATTTTGCCGGGAGCGGGTGCTAATCTGCAAATTTTCACCCGATCCCAGCGAAATCGCGGTAAAATTTCAGACAGAACCACGTCTCACGACTGTGAGATACGTTGTTACAGTCTGTGACGGAATCAATACGATGATCCGGCAAAATTCTCGTGCACCCTGAGGACACACAGCGACCCAAGGACGACCGCCTCCTACATTTTCCCCGCAAGCGGTTCTTTTTATTCTCAGCTGGCACCGAAAATTCGATAACGAACTTGGTTCACTTCTCGAATTCAAAGAGAACTATGTCAGGCCTCGAGTGTACAGCAGAAACAATTGTCGACAATATAAAGTTCCAATATATGCGGCACTTCTTATTCACGGCAATTGACTCTATTTCCCTAGAAGAGTGTAGCGAAGTGATATTAAGGTTAATGTCGTAAGAGTGAACGCTATAGCAATAAAGCAATTTTAGTGCTGCATTGTTCCTTTGGATGTAGATCGTTCTCGCGTGAGTTGGACACTAGATAGTATGTATCCTAGATGCTCAAGATGTGCATGCTACGCCCTGCACATGACACCATCTTGATATGCCAAAATAGAACCCTCCCTCCCCGACTTTAATTCCAGTTATGTAAGGAAAGAAAAAGTTAGCTCACACAACATTGACTGATCTTCCACATTTTTGTGAAAGATGCCGTGCATTCTCTTATCGAGGAGCTGTTCGAGGAAATTTTTCTTCTGTGCTTTCTGAATCCGGGCTTTTAAGAGGGAAGACTCGAGATAGATAAGACTTGATGCATTTTGCTCACCCCTGATACTGAAGTTCAATCCGAGTGTTTCAGCAGCCTCCTCCGCTGCTTTATACAGAAATGCTCCTATGCCCACTTCTTCATGCTTCGTGACCATTTAAAGAAGAGGGTCTCTTCCATTTGCGACTCTATGTGCTGTACCCAGAATATTCCTGTTGTGAAGACATTCTAGGTGCAATATTCCGCGACCACCTGAACGGCGTGAGATGCAAAGTCGCCGGATACATTGTATAATTAATGAATTATATTGTATTATTAAATAAATAAAATCAACAAAGCTGTTGAAGTCTAGACCTGGATCTTGGCTAGACGGTAAGCAATTATTCCTTTTTGCAATATTTACTTGGTAACTTCGTTACGATATATATATATATATATATATATATATTATTTATTTATTTATTTATTTACTATTATATTATTCATAATTTATTTATTACAGAAGTTTTAGGCCCCATAAGCTAGGATCATGGTTCCTTAAAGCAACCAATCGCGATGCAACCGGAACGTGTATGTCATCAACTCCTGCACATTCTATCCTACAAGTTAATCAAGAACGAGCAATTAACGCAAGATACTTCGTACAATACTGTTACTTAGAAAGTGAGTGGTCTCTGGATACTTTTTTTAAAGCTACTAACATTTGTTTAATGTTAGGAGGAACAGTGTTGCATCTTGCTCGCGATGGTCTGAGCCTGATGCTGCCAAGCCGGCATTTTTCTGAGTTGGCTAAGAAATAAAACTTTTATAGCTCCAAGGCAGCCGATTACGAAAACCAGGAGATTCCCTTTGTAGCCTTGGTACAGCCTGTCCCGCTCGAAAAAAATAACTAATATTACTATCAGCTGGTGCTAAGAATTCAGTAATGTAAATTATCTTGGTTTTTAGATATTGGAGGCCAATATCAGGCTTATTAGCATTAAAGCAACACGATAGAAATGCCGAAGATGGTAATATATCACTTTTAGAGCCGCGTAGTGTGTGTGTATGTACCCAAAGTGTACATAGATTGAGCATCCACACACAAGGGGACCTTTAGGTCTGCTTTTTTGTTTAATTTGTCACTCTCCTCAACAAGAGGTTGTCTAAAAAAAATAAAGAAGATGCAATTTTGACCAATTTTGGAGAAACTTTCATTGTTAAAATTGCAAACAGATGGTCATAGAGGCGGTGTATAAGTATTATGAATCGTCGGTAGCTCGCTTTTAGAGCGCTTGGCTGATAGCAGCAAGGGTGCGCGTTCGATTCTCGCTGCCCCGTACTTTGTTTTTTATTTGTATTTAAAATGCTTGTTTATTCCATTTTCGATTCGCATTTAATATAATTAAGCTGTTTAATGATTATTTATTCCTTATTTTCAATACAAACTTTGTTTATCGTATTTCTATTATCATTTGTTAGGATGATTGTGCATTTTATTAAAATTCTGTGTACTTTCATAGTTTCCAGTATTTACATTTTTAAATTAAAGTAGGAACAAAGTGTTTCAAATAAATTTTTTAATAATAAGTACGAAATAACAGTTGATGCAGTGACTCATTTTAGAAATATTTACGAACAAGAATAAGAAGTGTCTTGCAAGTCTATTTTCACGTATTAATAATAATTGTATTATTTATGTTTTTTTTTGTAGTTTGCAGGAAACTATTCAATTTTTTATTTATTGTTGAAATTTTTTCTTGCAACCCTTTTTTCATTCTTTATTTTAAAAACATAAATACTAGAAACTACTGAAGTACAACGAATTTTAATAAAATGCCTATTGGTCAAAATTCAATTACCTCACCTTACTCGAAAACAGAAGTATGTAAATTTTACAACAATTGTATTAATATATTTGGAATATATTTGTTTGGATGAAAAAGAAAAGATTCAAAAGATGAAGTTATATGAAAAACAAGAAATAATTTTAGTTTAAGTTTTTTTTTTTTAATATTTTTAAGGTGAACTGGCTGCATTAATTAATAAATGTAGAATCATTTAAGGAGAAAATGATTGAACAGAATGCATGTGTAATTAGACGATAGATAACGTAATCGTTATCAAAGTAGAAATTAAGGAGTAATAGATATTTATGAAACGTGAGGGAATGTAGGGTTAAAGCTGAAAGGAAAATGATTAAATCGATAGTTTAAACAATCAGGGTGGTCGAACCGTGAGAATGAAATGAGAGAAAAATATCATAGAAGAATAGTTTTATATCTTCTTAGAATAAGCTTTTGATGTCG
This sequence comes from Druon quercuslanigerum, assembly GCA_010014905.2. Classification (NCBI taxonomy): domain Eukaryota; kingdom Metazoa; phylum Arthropoda; class Insecta; order Hymenoptera; family Cynipidae; genus Druon; species Druon quercuslanigerum. The sequence goes on from JAAAKG020125642.1 coordinate 11,693, forward strand.
AGTTAGTTTTGAAAATAACTAGATGACTAATTAGGTCACTTTTGTATCGCGATTTGAGTAGTATAGTTTATAGGAAATTTATAAATAAGAATTCTAAGACAAAATTTTTAAAGAATGGAGTAAGATATCGAGAGAATTGTTATTAAGTTATATTCTGCGAAGAAATTCGACGCCAGATAGGGACACTCGTAAAATAAGTCGGGGAACCGAGCTTAGGTCATCGTGGGGGGAGAAGTGTGCATCTAGAGTGAAGTGTGATTGGTTTAATTGTAATTAATTAATAAGAGAAGGGTTGCGCGAAGGGTTACGCGAGATGCGCGAGGACCTCAGGAGCTCACATCGATCCAGATTTAGAATCAGATTTCGATCCGCTTCCAAGGCTGAAACTGATTAAATTGATAGCTTAAACAATCAGGGTGGTCGAGCTGTGAGAATGAAATGAGAGAAAAATATAATTTCTTAGAATAAGCCTTTGATGTCGAGTTAGTTTTTCAAATAACTATATGATTAATTATGACATTTATGTACCACGATTTGATAAATATAGTTTATAGGGAAATTTTAAATAAGAATGCTAAGACAGAATGTTTAAAGAATGGAGTAAGATATCGAGAGAATTGTATATCCTGCGAAGAAATTCGGCGCCAGATAGGGACACTCGTAAAATAATTCGGGGAACCGAGCTTAGATCATCGTGGGGGGAGACGTGTGCATCTAGAGTGAAGTGTGATTGGTTTAATTGTAATTAATTAATAAGAGAAGGGTTTCGATCCGCTTCCGAGGCTGAAACTCTGCCACTGGTCTCAGTGAATCATTCGTTTGTGGACTTAGAGTTTTTCGTCTGTTTGATTAGAATTCGATTTCTATATAAACTCCATGAATAAATTATTTATTTTGGATTTAATAAATGTATTGAGTTTTGATTAATTTAATGTACACCATTAATGAGCAATTGAACTCTTTTTTTAGTATTTTATCCGACCCAAGTGAACATTAGGGTTAGCCGAAAAATCGAAATATGGGAAATTTTGGGTTGTACTACCGGCAAAAGTTGCTATTTGTTATCAAAAGTAAGTGGTTTCAAGGATTTTGGAATCAAAAAAATTTCTACGGTTCCTATAATTGAAAATAGGTCAAAAAACGTAAAAAAGTTAAGTTTTCATGGATTAACTCGTGTAATTTTCGTTGCATAGACAAAAGTATATGAGAAAAATTAAAGATCTTAATGAAACACATCTTTCTTATGTCAACTGTTTTTCGATCAGATTAATAGTTCTCGAGAAAAACAATAATAATTACGAAAATTCTAAGATATTGAAAACAAAATTCTGTAAATGAGTTTTCTTTTGATATTCTTTTTCTCTAGAACCAGGAAAACAAAATTCAAATATTACACAACATCTATCAAGTGCAGTTCTCAGCTAAATTATAGTTTTAAAATAATTCCCGGGACTCACGACGAGGATGTGACTGAACGACGAGTCCCACCCTGCCCGTGCCATCCTCCCAACCAAACGGGCAGCTCATCTCTTGCTATTCTCCAACTTCTAAGATTCAAGTATTATGTGATAGAAGATCGTAATCGACTTTGCTGTCGTTTTTAGGCATGATTTGCCTTGACCTGATCTTCAATTGTATTAACTCATCTCTCCTGTTTTCACCGCAGCATGAAGCAGCTACTTCTGTCACCAGTTTCACGGTCCTTTCTACGCTTTGCGTGTGACATGGGAATGTCGAAAACTGAGATGATAAAGTTTGATCTTAGTCAATCATGTCAAAATATTCAGCAGCGTCACAACTTATCTTAGGACTCTTGAAGTATCGAATTCCAGGATTTTCGGCCTCTTCAATTTTTTTTGGACGCCCTCGCCCTCTCTTTTTTGACTGCGTTTCTTTTTCTGATGGATTTTATTCGACTAGTTGTTCTTGTCTCGCAATCTGAATTCTACTGTATGTCAACTGTCTGATGTGCTTTCTTTCATCTGTCAACATGCTCAAAAGTAGATTTTCAGGATGAGCGTAGTACGCGTTGTGTTCAATGACGGGATCAATGACAGCTTTTAATTCGCTAGATAGATACCTAGAGAGAACGATCATTTTATAAACATGTCGAGCTCCGTCTGTTATAAATGGTCTAGTTTTTATAGCGAACCATATTGGAACGTAAACTTTGACGAGAAACGTCACCAGGGTGATGAGGTTTGCAGAAGGTTTTGGATTGGATATAAAATCGCGGAAGACTGTATTACATGTTGTCAACCAGAATAAGTGATTGAGATTTCCAGGTTGCATTTCAGCCAAATCCTTAGGACAATCGCCACTTATGATAGCATTCGCTATTCTGTACATATATTTCTGATCGGTACTTAGAACCTTCTCATCAACGTCTGGTATTTCAGAGTGAATTCTTTGAGATCTTATAACAGGACGCTTTTCACAAGTTGCAATGTCTTTGCTAATAGGGCCAGAGAAAGCTGTGGGTCCTGAAGTTGAGCCATCCAAATATTGGAATAATGCCGGAATGGAAGCTCATTACCATGAAGTAAACACAGACACCATTGAACTTCCTTCTCGATTTTCATTTCTAATAAACGGATTACGCTACCCTTATAACCTGTATTTACTGCGGTGCTATCACAGCCCATTGCACGTATAAGATCACAACTGATAATTTTCTCATCAAGGTAGCCAATGCTACTATCCGCAATACCGCGAGCTGTGCCCCCCGTTAGCGTTGTGTGACCAAGATATTCATCACCTGGTTGTTTGACCAGAGAAATATACTCCTCTTTTACTTTTCTCCAGTGAAATTTGTCACCTATCTTCTCTTGGATTATAAAGTATCATCTTTGCGACCATCGAAGTACAGTCCACGTACTTCAATCTAAATAGACATATTTTGAAGCTTATCTCTGCATTTTTCCTTCTCTCGTCTCAACTTATTTTTATCATTGATTTCGGTAGAGTTTCGTGATGTGACAATGCCATAATCTTCTAAAACTGATGTTGCCAAAGCTGCAGCCGCTCCATCCGGAATATTGTAGCGATCAGCTATTTCTGCAGTACGGCTCAATGGCTGTCTATTCTGAGTTTCTGAATTATTCTGGCAGCTTTTTTTGGAGGCTCATATTCATCTGAAGAACTGATAGATTGTCTGTCAGATTCATCGTCAGAAGTGTGTTCACCCGAATTTTC
>JAAAKG020125653.1:0-14887 GCA_010014905.2 Druon quercuslanigerum
GAGTCACGCCTACCCCGAAAGGGAAACGGCTTAATGGTGTAATAATAATAATAATAATAATAATAATAATAATAATACCATAAAATACCAGAAGAATTTAAAAATTTTAAAATATATATTAATGGTAAAATAACATATTTAACTGTAAAATTACCATAAATTTGCGAACATTTCGGGAAGTTATAAAAAATGTTCAATTGATTTTTTAGGAAATTTGTGTAAGTAACCATAAATCAGCTGTAATATTACTATAATTTACTAACCAATTTCATAAATATTCGGGAATTTATTTAAAAAATGTTAAATTGTTTTTTGGGTGATTTATGGTAAGTTAAAAATATACCTGTAAAATTACCACAAGAGAAGGAAAAGTTTCATGAGTTCCCGCAAATTTATAAACATTTTAAAACTGAGTTTTGGGCAATTTATGGTGGTTTACCATATTTACCTTTAAAATGACTAAAAGTGAACGAAAATGTGAATAAAATTCCGGAAAGTTATAAACATTTTCAGTTAAATTTTTGGCAATTTATGGTAAGTTACCATGAGTTGTTATTATCTGTTATAGTATCATAAAATGCCAGAAGAATTTAAAATGTCGGAAATTTATGAAAATATTAAAAATTTAATTTTGGTAATTAATGGTAACTTACCATATTCAACTGTAAGATGACCATTAATTTGAGAACATTTTTAGAATTTATAAACATTTTTTAATTGAATTTTTATGAGATTTTAGGTAAGTTACCATAAGTCAACTGTAATATTACTATAAATTACCTACGAATTTTATAAATATTCGTAAATTTAAAAAAAAAATGAAAATTTATTTTTGAATAATTTATGGTAAGTTACTAAATTTACCTGAATTATAATCATGTAATACCATGAAATACCAGACGAATTCAAAAATATCAGAAATTTATGAAAATATTTAAAATTTAAGTTTCGGTAATTTGTGGTAAGTTGCCATATTTAACTGTAAATTACCATAAATTTGTGAACATTGCCGGAACTTATAAACATTTGGCATTTGAATTTTTAGTAAATTTGTTGTAAGTTACCATAAATCACATGTAATATTACTTTAAATTACCAACAAATTTCATAAATATTCGGAAATTTAAAAAAACAAAATTTTTATTGCTTTTGAGTAATTTATGAACTGGAATGGGTCAGAATGGATTTGAATGAATTCAAGTGGATTGGAATTAATTTGGATTTGAATAAATTGGATTGGAATTAATTTATTTGGAATTAATTGTATTTGATTGGAGAGCATTCGATTCTTTTTGATAGGATCGAAGTGTGTGAATTTATTAACATGGATTGGATTGGAGTTAATTATATTGGTTTTAAGTGGATTATTTGGATTGACGTAGAGTGGATAGGAGTGGATTGGAGTGAATTATATAGGAATCGATTGAAATGTATTGTATTGAATTAGATTGTACTGAAGTCAACTGGATTGGTTTGAAGTGGATAGGAGTTGTTAGATTAGATTGGAGTGGAATAAGTTGGATCGGTTTGGAGTGACTTAGTTTATAATGGGTTAGATTCAATAGTATTGAACTGGAATGAAGTGATTTGGATCGGAATGAATTGGATGGACGTGGAGTGGATTATAATGAATTATATTGGAATAAAGTGAATGAATTGGGTTTAAGTGTATTGGTTGGAGTGGACTGAATAGGTTTGGTTTAGACTGGACTGGATTGGTGTTAAGTGGAGATGATTATAATTAATTGATTTCAAGTGGAAAAAATTTGAATTTGATTCGAATGAATTTGATTGGTTTGATCTGGGTGAATTGCTTTTGATTAGACTGGATTGCAGTTGATTGGGATTTTATGCATTGGAGTAGATTGAATTAGATTGGAATTAATTGCAGTGAATTGGGTTAAAATTAATTTCATTGTATCCGAATAAATTAGATTCGATTAGATTTGATTAAATTTGATTGGAGTGGATTGAATTCAAATGGATAAGAATGCATTGATTTATGTTGGAACAAATTTGAGTTTATTGAACTGGATTGAATTGGATTAAAATAAATTGGAATTGATTTGATTAGAATGAATTAGAGTCGATTGAATTGGAGTGGAATGAATTGGTTCGGTTTGGAATGAATTCGATTACAGTAGATTAGATTAAATTATATTGGACTGGATAGAAGCAGTTTCGTTTGGAATGAATTCGATGGAGGCGGAGTGGATTTTAGTCGATTCGAATCAATTATATTCGAATGGATGGAATGAATTGATTTAAATTTGATTGGATTTGAATGGACTGGATAGGTTTGGTTTAGAGTTGATTGGATTGGCTTGAATTGAAGTACAGTGCAGTGGATTGAAGTGGGTTTGATTTAATTTAATTGGATTGGAATGAAGTAGATTGGAATAAATTGGAGTGAATTAGAATGAATTGGATTCGAGTAGATTGGATTGGAGTTGAATGAATTTGATTGCAATTAATTGTATTTGATTGTAGTGGATTAAATTCGATTTCATAAGAGATGATTGTTTTAATGGAATGATGTGGAGTGGATTCAAGTAAATTGCAATTAATTAGATTTAATTAGAATGGGCTTTATTGGGTTAGATTGGGTGGGATTGGAGTAATTTGAATTAAATTCGATTAGAATGAATAAGATTGTTTTGAATCTGGCGTGGATTGTTTTTGATGAGATCACATTGCGGTTGATTGGGATGCTTTGGATTAGAGTGGATGAAATTGGATTGGAATTAATTGGAGTTTATTGAACTGGATTGAATTGGATTAGAATGAATTGGAATTTAATTGTTCGGAATGAATTGAATTGAATTGGTTTAAATTGGATTAGATTTAAGTGGAATGAATTAGATTAATTTGACTCGATAGAAGTGGTTTGGATGGGAATGAATTGCATGGACGTGGAGTAGATTGTACTGGACTGGAATACATTATATTGGAATGGATGCAATGGGTTGATTTTAAGTCGATTGTATTGGAGTAGAATGGATAGGTTTGGTTTAGCGTGGATTGAATTAGTTTAAAGTGGAGTACAGTGGAGTGAATTGAATTGGATTTAAATAGATGTAAGTTTAGTGGATTGGAATTTATTGAGTAATAGTGGATTCTAGTGGATTATACTGCATTAAAGTGTAGTGGATTGGATTAGAATGAATTAGATTGTAGTTGAATGGACTGAAGTGGTTTGGATTAAAATTAATTGGATTGAAATTAATTGGATTGTAATGAATTGGATTTAAATAAATTGGGGTGGATTGGAATGCATTTCATTAGAGTAAAAATTTCTTTTTTTCCGGTTTAAAATAAGTTTTTTATCTGAAAATTTATCTATTCCATTTTCGATTGGAAATAAATGCTTTATCACTTAAAAATTCAAATATTTGGTGGAAGATTTATGAAGTGTGTTTAACAAAAAGTCTAAGTGTGAATAATTAATAAAATATAAATTTTATTATTTTAATATAGAATGACTATTAGTTTGTTGTTATTAATATAAACAAAAAAAAAGTTTTGAACCGTTCTCATTTGAAGATTCTAAAAAAAAAATATATATTTTTCTAGACTTTGTTCAAACAATTAGAAGGAAATGTTTTTGAATTAAGGCTAGCTACATCACGTTTACAATGTGAAAATATGACCAACAAATTCTTATTCTCTTTTCATAACCTATTTTTATTCATTAGAAACAGTACTCAGTTAACTGATGCATTTACATCAAGCAATTACTTTATTTCCTCTATGGAAAATAAAGAAAGTACGCAGTCAAAACAATTTGAAAATGAAAGTATGGCAATGATATCCGAAATCATAGTAGATGCGCCCTTTATATTTATATCGTCTATTCGCGCCTTTCAAGTTGTCTTAGAAATGCGCTAGTTTATCGTATTTGAAAATATATTCGCAATTGTTCTTTCCGTCAATTCTCAACCTCGATTGGAATTTGTCTTCTTGGTAGGTTTTCTTTCTTTTCTATCTCTGGCCTAAGTTTATTTTGGAGACCTCAAGTTAATGATCAGTATTGCACTCAGAATCCCCCATGACCATTGTATCCTTTACAAGTTTTATTAGTCTTTCATCCGCAAGAATGATCATTTTATAGCTAAAATAAGTGTTTGTAATAAAGAGGCCAGTTTCTAAACAAAAGCTAACTTATCCTTACCACTATCATCTTCGATCCCTAGAATTACCTAGCACCTTTCCTGTACCCTGACGTTGGATGCCAGTCCAACTTTTTATATCTCCTACTGGAATTACTTTTTCACCGTAATCGCAAGTACTCATAATATCATATATAGTGTCCCAGAAGGCGTCCTTAATCTCAAAGCTGTCACCACCAACTCATGCGTAGCACGCAATGATAAATTATCTTCTGATTCTCATATTCATACTTCCCCACAACAATCTAAGAGGTACCAACGCATGCTGTTTGACGTGCTGTCTTGTTCCTTTTTCGTAATCAAACAGATTCCTTGACTACCATGTGATTCAATATTAACTCTTGACCATGATTCAAGTCGGCCTTCTAATACCGAGTGTCCATTTATCACCTGAAAAGCTACCTTCACCTTTATCAAGTGCATGACTTTCTTCAATTAATGATTCAAGAGTCATTATTTAAGATAAGGATTATTATACAAATTCCAAGTGAGATACAGAAGGAATCGCACATGAAGTAATTACAATAAGATGGGGTTCACACTAAAAAGCCAGTCTGCGCAATTCCACTTCATTCAGACTCCTTGTAATGTGTCGCAGGCCTAAGTTATAATTATACAGATAAAAAAAATTATTAAATGCTTGAATACGACGCAATCGATCAATGTACATAAGAAAGGTCAGTGTACTCAACATCACACTCTACTAACTATTAATAAAAGATCGAACTTTCAGTGCTTCCGCAATGTGGTTAATACTGTCATTCAGTTGGTCAATATTTCGGAGAATTATGAGGCGCTCGATAGACTCTCAGTCAGTTCTTGAACTTTTTAGGTATTTTTTAATGTAGTATGTTATAAATTCGTTATAGATAGAATCTGGAAGTCTTAATTGACAGACAACCCAGTGTTTTCCCGTACTGAAATTAAAATGAAGATAAGTTTCAGTAAGGTTAAATTGTCTTAGGTTCCTAAGTTGAATGTAGGATTTCGTCACTGAATCAACATCTTTACTAAATATATATCATTTACCCACTTAGTTATTACGTTCGTCTTTACGAATCTAACTGCATAATCGATTTCGCCACTAGATTCGAGCAGGGACTTACATTGCAAAGCCCATTTAAAATCTATATTTGCGGCTCTGGCCTGGCCCAACTTGCAGAGGCTCCTCAGACACATCTTATGCAACCAGTCGTCGTTTATATTACAGAGAAATCAATTAATTATAGGCATATTCGAATGCTCAAAGGCTTATCTGATCTACTTCTGTTTCCACACGCATAAATTCCGCAGAAGTGTTTCTGTACCAATGAAATAATTGCATAAAAAATTGTTTTTTTACAAAGTTAAAATTTTGAGAGTTGAAATCATGTCCAAACTAATTTGTTCGTGGTTGTAGAGTAGAGAGTCTAGTTATAAGGTTAATAGCACCAAATTTCTGTTACTATAGGGGAAGGGGGAGAATAGAACTGGAACCGAGTTATAGTTGGTTGTGTATTATACTGTGAAACTCACCAGCCTTGAGCAGTGTAATATTAGATGGGAGTTCATATGCTACCATTCCATTTCATGTATATATTAAAAGTTTGTCACCCTGAGGACCCTGAGGACAATGCAAATGACTTAGCATCTTCTTTACGCGCATGGACAATTTTCAGGCTATTAACCAGTGCAAACTTAGCACCTCCAACAGAGCCAATGGATGGAAGCTTCTAATGTGTCCCCTAAGGGTTTACATTTTTCTTGCACCTTCTTCCCTATCCTTTTTATACACATCTCACACACTTACTTGGTGGTAGAAGGGGGATCTACAGTTTAAGGTGAGTTCCGAATTACAAAGAACAACAGCCTTAAGTACTTAGAGAACCTTTTTCTCTGGAGGTACCGGTCCCACGACTCTCCGGAGATGAACAACTCCCGTGCTAGGCTAGTGTTCACCACATGGGCCACCGAGGCTCTTCCAGAGTGCGAAGCGGGAATCGAACCCGCAAGACGACAGAAGGGATCCAAAGCCTGCGCTTTAGTCCTCACGACCATCGACCCATTTTAACAGAGCCAGTGATAAGGGAAATTAGCTTAACAGAATATTCCAAGTCCCTTTGCCATGATGTTTTTCTCATCTTGTGCTAAAAATTCGGTAATGAACATAGTTTGTTTCACGAATTCAAGCAGAAAGGTATAGGGCTAATGCAGCAAGCGTGACAGAAATGGTAATAAAGAACTCTTAGTGCCGCATTGTGTCTTTGGATGCAGGTCGTTCTCACATGAGTTAAACAACTAGATAGTATATGTGCTAAATTGGAAATAACACCGTCCTAGCATGTAAAAATGAAATACTCCGTGCCAGAATTTAAACCTGGTAATTTAAGGAAAGCAAACGTTAACTCATACGATGTGGAGTAATCCTCTACATTTCTGTGGAAGACACAGTACATCCTCTTGACGAGAAGCCTCCTTCTGGGCTTTGTACGCAAACGCTCTTTAACCCACTTCTTCGTGCTTCCCAAATAGTTTAGAAAGAGGGTTCCGTCCATTTGCAACTATATATACTGTGTTCAGAATAATCGTGTTTTGAAGATATTCAAGATTCAGTATTTTTCGATCACGTTGACGGCATCAGATGGAAATATGCGGAACAAAAGACTCAAGTTGAATGCTTTTGTTCATGTATATAACCTTTCGATCCCTGATATCAAGGGTTCTGAACTCGTTCTTCGTCCATGAAACCACTCGAAATGAATAGAGTCCTACCGGGACGGAAATCATGTTTGTTGCAGATAATTCGTTTTTCGTGCACATTTCCGAAGACCAAACCTGCCGGATCAGACTTTTGTGTCTGTTTCAAAGAGTAGGTAGGAATAGGTCTCTTCAGCGCGAAGATGTCTTATGTCGCTTCTATCGACGAGCTGAGGGTCTTCGAGGATGTCATTAGGCGTTCCTCGCTTGATGGCGAGAAACAAAAACAGCGTGAACCCTATTCTGGGTGCAGCACATGCAGTTACAAATGAACGGGTCCCCGTTATTTAATTGGGCAGGAAGTCTCCATTCAAGACATAGCCAAGATATATCAAAGGCATTTTTGTAAATGTCGCCCCTGTCCGTGAGCGATAATTTATTTTTGGTCTTGAGTCGAAATTTTTCATCTTCACTAATCACTAATCTGTGTCAAACTTTACAGAAGATTTATATTATTTATCTTCATTCTATTTATTTTTCATAAATTAATCATTTTGTTAACTTGCAATAATTATGCTCCTTTGCTGGCAAATTAAAAAATTTAATCAATTTTTTACTATCGCCAATAGTTCACTAGATACATGTAGAAAACCACAGTTTTAATATACTTTCGGAAAATTTTATAGGCATGTAGACCTTGGGACTGACAGGTTTCGAATTTTAAATGTGCTATGAGCCATGACCTGAATCAAGGTGAAATTAAAGGTCAAAATTTGATTTTTCGTTGAAAGTTACTTCAAGAATGACCTTGACCTATTTGAATAATGTTTTATCCAGATAATTATTAAAATCATCAAAGGCCTTTATGGTGAACGTGCAATTTTAAATCTCCAGTGTCTGCATAAACGAATTTTTCTAACAAGCTTACATACTTGCAAATGGCAGAGATCCTTTCTTTTAAAATGCTTATAAATTTCTAAAAACGTTTGATAATCTCTGAACTCTGGCGTATTATATATCCTTACTGAAATATTTGAAACCTTTGTATTCTTTTAAAAGCTTTATGAGAATTTTAATAAACCTATAGAATATTTGTAAAATATTTTGAAAATATGTTGCATGAACTTGAAATTATTAAAATAATTGTAATTTTTCTAAATCTTACACAAAACTTGAAATTGTTTTAAATGATTAAAATGTTCTGAAATCTGATTTACAATATGGCCATCCTATGGTTGTCACAGAGATAAAAATCTGCTTTCGTCACATCATTTATTAAAATTTTCTATTCTTAACGTTTTCGATGTTTTTCACGGTTTTGAAATTATTTGTTACATTCATAAATATTATTCTTTCAAACAAGCAATTCATTTTCACTGTTAATTTAGAAAATATTTATAGCAAAAGAATGAGTTACTTTCTACTAATATTTAGTGGCTCACTTTTCGCTTATCAAACCTGTGAAATTTTACACTTCAGTTGATACTTATTGCCCTCGTGCCTGATTTAGAAAACCTGCTGTTTTTTAAATTTTGTTATTGATTTTTGGCACAATTAAAAAATAGGCGATTCCAACTTCTTTTTGAGTTTCGATGGAAATTCTGCTTGACTCATACTATTAAAAAGTTAAAGGGAAATTGTTGTTGAAGTTTAGCATTTTCGTGAAAAAATCTGTAGTGGGTACACTACTCCTGTATTCCATTTATAAAATTATTTTTAACAAAAAAAGCAAACAATTTCAGCTTATTTTTTGGAATCTAATGGTGAGAAACTTCGGTAAACTACCCTTACATTAGTTACATTTTTAAATTTTAGTTCATGTCTTCCTATTTCCTTCAAACTTTCAGAGTTTGTTTGCCTATATGATAGTATCATACCTACCAATTTATAGACTTTCACTACCATCCCTCTTAGAACTACAGGGGGTGAAATTTACGTCCTCCGGGCAAAACGCAAATTTTCAAATGGGTTTTCATGTTCTTTCTTTCTATAAAATGTATTGTTTTTAATTTTTTTAATTTTTATAATAAATGGCTATTTTAAATGTTTATTTAACATGTTCTACTCTTCGGGTAGTTGTTATTTTTTAAAAGGGTTTTTAAACGAAAGCTTGACTTTTTCCGATCAAAATGTTGTTTGGAATTTTGGAATTAAAAATATTTATGTAGTTGTACGAAGATATCCGAGCGAAACACTTCCTCGCGATTCTCCAGCGGAGCTGCACTAAATTCATCATAAATTATTTAGTTAGCCTTTTTTTGCGCATTGTTTGCTGCTCTGAACTTGAGGCCTTTTAACTGTCTTCGGAAACAGATCATTTTCTGTGGCGAACCAGTTTTTTTCCGTTTCAAGTGTCCGTTCTCATTTGGAATAAATGCATGGTATTTGAGAGTGCCGAGAATTTTAATTGCTTCATTGAATCTAATTTCTAGTTTTTTGGTCATCTCTATGTAAGCTTCTTTCGAACTGAAAAGAATTACTGTTTCCTTTAAACAATTCTTAGCCTATTCGAAGAACTTTTAGAAGTTGGCAAGGAATAAATAAATATTTGGTAAACTTTAAAAAATGTTTATCAGTTTTAAAATATTTAGAATCTATTTAAAACGCGTCAGTTAAAAATTTTAGAGTGTCCAGATTTTAATGTTAAAAATTAAACTGTTTCATTTGGAATGTGTTATTATTAAAACAATGTAAATGCCCAATTGAAACTTTGTAAAATTGTTTATTTTAATAAACTATTTTCAAAAGAATATTTAAAAAAAAGGTTTGTAACGATTTACAAAATTTGAAAAAATAAGTGTGGCAGATTTTAAGAGAATTACTTTAGTTTGGCAGAGTTAAAAAAATAATTTGGAATAAATGTAAAACAGTAAGTAGATGTTTCAAGATTAAAAATTAAAATTTGAAAGCCTTATAAGGATTCTTAAACTATTAAAAAAAGATTCAGGATTTAATTTGAACGGGGAACTTTAAATTTTTCACAAATTTATAGTTGGAACTGGAATTGGTACAGAATAATGATGATTTTGACTTGGAACCGCGAATTTTTAAATTTTAACAAACTCCGAACTAGTACTGGAATTTTTCAAAAAGGAATAAAATTCTGAATTGGAACAGGAAATTTTCCCAAAGTATTCTAATTCTGAAGTCTGAAGAAGTTTTCACATTTTAACCGAGTTTGTGTTGAAACTGGTATTTAAACAAAAGAATTATAATTTGTTTTAGAACAGGGAATTATAAAATTTTGATCAATTCCGAGCTGAAACAGGGAATTTTTTAAAAGAATGAATTCTGATTCTAGATTGAAACGGAATATTTTCGAGAACAAAATAAAATTATAAATTGGAACAGGGAATTTAAAAAAAATTCCTATCATTAGTTGAAATTAAGAATTTTCGAAAATAATTAAAATCCTTGACTTGAACTCGTAGATTTTCAACGCATGGATTACTCACGCGTGTCCCTGCCGGGGGCCATTATCCTGAAGCGGCTAAAGGGGCTTTTTTCTACTCAATTTTTAAAGCAACTTTTAGGTTTAAAATTCAATTTTTTAAATATTATCAACCGTGAAAAAGGTTAGCAAATCGGGATAAAACCGGGCGATGCCCGGATATTTTTTCTTTGATTAAAACAGCACCTCTGATTTAGGTTTTCTCGAATTAAAAAAAATTTCTTCTCTTACTAATTGAAAATTTCTCCTGTAATAATAATTTTCGCACTTTTTGGAAATAATTTATTATGTTTTAAAATTTTTGTTACTGTTGACTTGAATATTAATTTACAAAAGGAGAATGAAAAACTAGGTTTCAACTTCCCATGCTTAGTTCCGCGTAGACTTTTTGGATGTTAATTGAGTCCAAGGTCTATTAAACGATGCTTTTGATTTCATGAGATTGGCCTGACATAAATAATTTTTCTTTCTTCTTCTAATTTGCTTGGTCGTGGAAAACAGGAAATTTCAATATATGCGAAGGTTTCACATGCATGTAACTGAAAATAATGCTAATTAATGAAAAATTGATTACATGGGTGTATATATATAGCGATAAAAATTTTCCAAATTTGTCAGTCAACGTTTATGGATTTTCTCGATCGAAAATGAAGATCCTTATTCAGACTGTACACCTTGCAATCACAGTTCTCCTCAATTGTGATGGTGAGTTCATCTAATACAATATAACATTTTTGAAATTTTAAGGACAAATTCAAAATATGAAACAGAATTCTTTTAAATTTAAATACTTAGACCTAATGACATTTTTATTTGTGTTTTATATCAGGTTTTACATTTATTCATTTTAAAACATGAAAATATTTAATCTTTTAATTTAACTATTTTTAAATATACCATTTTTTAATTGCGATTGCCTGGAAATTTAAAAGCTCAAATAATTTTTTAAAAACATTTTGTCTTTTCGGTTGGAAATTCATCTGGTTAGTTTAAAATTTAAATCATTCGTTAAAAATTTATTTTATCTGCTTGAAAACGTATTTTCTCACTTAAAATGAAATTAATTTCGATTTATTGTAAATAATTTTGTTCAATATTTCATTTTTTTGTTGCAAATACATTTTTCTCACTAAAAATATAGGCATTTCATGGTAATTGCATCTTTTTTGACAAAAATGCAAATCTCTTTTGGGTGAAAATTATATTTCTTTTTAAATTTGGTTTTTAGATTCATAATTTGATCTGTTTTAGTAGAAATTTCATATTTCTTGGATTAAAATGCAACTGTTTGTTCAAACATTAATCTTCTTTGCCTAAGGTTTTCACCATTTTCTTTTAAAATTTTGGTTTAACCAATTTTTTTATGAAAGACTCTAATTTTTTGGAAACATGTGAATTTATTTAGGCTGTAAATAATAATTTCAAAAAAGTCTATAGATTTAAAAAAAAATGAGAAATCGAAAAGTTAAAAAAAGAACTAAATAGCTGAAGGGATTTAGCTTCGTTCAAAACATGCAAATTCACCTTCCTGGTTTTTTTATTTCCCGATGTTAAAACCGTAAACAATTTAAAAATCAAGAATGACAATTTTATTAACAACAGTAGTATTTAACAAATTTTGAAACAAGTGGAACAAATTAATGAATTATTATATCTGACAGATATTTATTTTATACTTTCAGTGCCATTAATTCGAGTTCGATACCTCCATGTTAAAAAAATCTCTTTATGAATGTTCGTCTAAAATGACTCTCTCTTTTCGCGTAGTATTTCGAATTATTTCGGTTCAAATAACATTCTTTTAAATTTGTTTAGAATCATTTTTATTATAATTTGGTTTAAGTGACTTGACATTTTTATAATTTCTTGAAATTCTACTACCTCTCTGATATCCTTAAATTCAAATTCGTTTATTTCTCGAATTTTCGAAATTTCTTGAAGGACCTAAATATTTCAAAATTCCTAAAATTTTATGAATTTCATATCTTTCTTAAATATTTTGAATTCACTGAATTCTGTAAATTCTGTGAAGTCCTTACATTCTCTGTATTCTCTGAATTTCTGGAATGCTATGAATTTCTTGAAGTTTCTTCATTCCTTAAGTTTTCTAATTTCCTAGGATTCTCGAATTTCCCGGAAATCTGTGCTTTCCTTAAACTCTCTAAATTCCATTAAATCGCTGATATTTTCGAATTCCAATTTTAGGAATTTTCGATTCGAATACTGAAAAAATTCTACGTTGTCAAATCTTGCCAGGTAAACTACTTAAGTTTTCTCGAATGTCTGGATAGGACAATTATCTGCTGCCAATACTCTTATTACTTTATCACCCGAGACAAAAGAAGCACCAGCGCCGTTTCGGTAATTTTTTGAAAAAAGAGTTTAATACACGCGAACTCCAAAGATACGAGCTCAAAAAATGTGAGTGCTCCACAGATATGAGCGTCTTGAGTCAGGCGTACGCGAGTGCGCAAAGAGTTGAAATCCATGTGCGCGTGCATTGAAAAGAGAACTATAACTATAAGGGAGGAATCGCGGACAAGAAAAAAAAAGATTCGCTCTAACCCCCCAATCGTACCATTGTAATACCCGTGGTCGAAGTCCAGATCTTAGTTATGTCCTTACAAATTGAGTACCAAACAAAATTAAAAATCTCCGACTACGCGGGCTTATTTGTACTTTATACCGTGACATCGCCGTTGAAATCACTTAATTTTCATAGAGTAATATTAATTAAAGATATTTCCATCTTCTTCTTCTAAATCGAATATATAACATTCAAATTTGTGCAGGTGAGGCTCGATATCCACCACACCGTAACATAGATCGACTTAAAAATTCATACATGTTTATATTTGGCACAAGGAATCCAGTTTTGGACAATCAGCACCAAATTTGGCACACATGCGTCGCAAATCTATATGGGAGTACGAAGGTGTGGGTCATTTGGCAGGGGGGCACAGTCACAGTTTTTGACCATTCGTAATTAGATTTTTATATGTTCTTTGGGCTCCCGAATAAGTCTTAAAATTATTGGAGTAAAGATAGTGTAGGAAGGGGGCAAAGTTTTTAAATATATAAAATCAAAGAAAGCAGGCACTTGTGTAATTTGACACTTTCCCGGCTTCTCCTGCCGTTTAAAAATCAGTACTTATAGAACTCTCGTCTCATACAGTCACATTGTTTAGATTTTAAAATTCGTAAATGTTTTACCGCGAAAATAAAAATACAGGATGAAATAAAACTCAAAACAACAACTACTCTCACGGTTCCATTTCTGCCTTCCCCTCCCTTTTTAACTGAAGTTTGGTGGAACTGACGATATAACTACACTTTCACCCCTATAAAGAATTACTACGTCAATTGGACACGATTTCGATTCGCAAAATTAACTTATAGCATAAAATTTATTGTTGAGTGTATAGTCTAAACAATGAATAATAAAAGCAATCGAATATCCTAGAAAAGAACTGGAACTTAAATCGACAATTGGTATGTACACGGTAAATGTAAAGGTCAAGTTTCAGGCGACAGATGGAGACTAAATGTTTGGAATGCTAGGGAGATGAATGATCTCAAGGTAAAATAATTACGAGAAACTCTGCACGTAACAAAACTAGATATTTCATTTCATTCGCCTACTAGAATGTTGTGACTCTCTTTCGAACTTAAGAGAATTTTCTTCTCTTTTATGTTTCCCTTTGCCCAAGCATAGAAAGCATCGCAATTCAAAATTTGATTTTTTGAGGACGCTTTTAAAGTTGCAAGCCGTGCGAGTCTGTTTCTATTTCCAAATATTCCATCACATGGACTCAGCTGTAATGCCAAAATCTTCCTCATGATGCAAGAGGTTTTGAAAATTGAATTTGTTTTTGAAATGCTGAGTCGCACCATCAGTTAAATCAAAAATTCTCGAAAGTTCAAAATTATCTTTCAAATATTCAATCAACAGTTTTGGATAAGCATAAACCGCAGCAGTGTCATGCTTCAAATTATCTGAAAGAATCGCCACGCTGCCATGCACCATATTTCCAAGGTCTTAATAATAAAAAATAATTGTGAAAATCGTGACCTGGTCAAAGTTTCAATGAAATGACTGTTCTGCATTTTGCGCGACAAATGCAAAATTTTCGGCAAAATCGCAAGTTATGATAAAGTCTCCAGTTTTTAAATTTTGCTTGCATTTAAAAAACAAATTGGACTGTTGCTTGGCAATAAAAGAATGGGGTTTCAACTTGAAAAGGCGACAAGAAAACTCCTCCACGAAATTTTCTACATTTGATTTAAGAGTGAACAATATGCTTCTGTCGGTTGTTTGCCAGCTTTGATATTTTACATTTTCAAAGTTTTGATCTGCGAAAAGCGGCTCCAAAAAATTTTTAATGCTTCTACACCAGGGCCATTTTTACATTCATTCAAAAAGCAGTCGGTAGTATTACAATCGCATCACATACCAGCTAAACGCACCGCGCTTCATCCGATTTGTCGGTCTGGCGCATGGACGCGTCTTCTTTCAGTCTGAAAAACGCTTAAATTGACCTTTCCCCATAAAATGACCTATATATTTTTTTTAGAGGAGGAATTAAACTTT
>JAAAKG020125664.1:0-14887 GCA_010014905.2 Druon quercuslanigerum
ATAATCTTTTACCAATTTTGGATTATATTAGTATTTTTCGTCAAAAATCGGGATTTTTAATAAAAGATATATTTCAAAAAAAATTTACCACTTTTTAACAATTTTAATATGCTTTGGCGTTGTACACCAAAAATAAATATTTGTAGTAATCAATTATTTTAAAAAAAATTTGTGTTTGTTATAAACAAAATACTTCAATTTTTAATCAATTTTTTAAAATAATTATTGAATTTTCAACAAAGCAATTATATTTTGAACTAAATAATGTAATGTTAAAAAAAGAAATTTTATATATTCTTTTCTTCGTTAAAAATTCGTATTTTTTGTAGAAAATTTTTTTCAAAATTTATAGATTTTGTTAAAAATTCATATTCTTTTGTATGACCTCCATTTTTTTGTCTAAAAGTAAATTTTATATAGTTAAGAATTCAAGTATTTTGATAAAAGTTAGTTTTTGTTGGTTAAATAGAAATATTTTTAATTTTAAAATAAAATTTGTTTTTGTTCATAAAAATTTAATCTTTATTGTTAAAAATTATTTGTTAACGAAAAATACATATTTTGAATAGAAAATCTCACTAGTTCGTAGAAAATTTACCAATTTATTACAAAAATAAAGTGATTTGTAGAAAATTCGTTTTTTTTTTATTTAGAATATATTTTCTTGAATGCAAATTAAATTATACCATTTTTGGCAAAAGATTGTATTTTTTTCAATAAAAATGGAATTTTCTTGGTTAAAAATTTAACTATTTAATATAACATTGATCTACTTTGTCAGAAAAAAATTTTTTTTTTGTAAAAAAATCATCTTCTGTGCAGAAAATTGGTTGGAAATATTTGAGAGAAATCATTGATTTGAATTAAATTATTTAAAGTCTGCCTATAAACAAAAATTAATAAATTCAAAGATTTTTTATATTTACAATTTATAAATTAAAACATAAAACATGCTAAGTAGTTGAAAATTTGATTACGTCGCGAAAAATGATTTTCCTTTATTTGAAAACGAATTTCTTTAAACTGATACCTTATCTTTTCCATTTTTAGTTAAAAGCTTATCCTTCGTAGTTAAAAATTCAATTAATAAAATTAATTAAAAGTGAATTATTAAAAATATTATTTGAAGTCTAATAATTTCATTTTTAAAAATTAAAATTTAGAATACAAAAAAATTTCAAACTTTTTGAAATAGAAAATTTTTGTTATTTATTTTTTCAACTAAGCGAGTTTTTCTTTTAAGAATTTTTATAATTATTTATTTAATTTCGACGAACATAAACACCTGGAGTTTTTTCAAATATTGTAACCAAATAATTATTAAATTGATTTAATACAAATTTATTTAATTAAAATATGATGAAAATTAAAGTCTACATTAATTATTTATGTAATCTGATTTAAAAATATCAGTTATTGATCAAAATGGTATAGCTCACATTTCAACTAATAAAATAAATTTTTAATGAAAAACAAAGAAATTTCTACAAAAGAGTTTGATTTTGTAAAAATATTTAAATTTTTTACCAAAGTGTTAAATTTTCTAGTGAAAAAGACAATTTTTCTACAAACCAGTTAAATTTTTGACTACTAAAAATAAATTTTTAACAAAATAATTTATCTTTTAGTTAAAAAAATTAATTTTTATAAAAAAGAAAACAAAATTACAACACATAAGTTTATTTTCGCCAAAAAACGAATTTTCAAGTAACGAGTTTAATTTTCAGTAAAATATTTCAATTTACAGTTTAAAAAATTAATTTTTATCTAAAAGAAAACGAATTCAAAACTGAGATTATTTTTTACAGAAAAAGGTATACTTTTGTGATAAATTACATCATATTTCAACAACTTTGGCTATATTTCATTTTCAGTTTAATTTTCAACCAATAAGTTTAATTTTAGACAAAATAGTTTAACGAAAAATACAAACTTTTAACAATAAATCGGATTTTCAACAAAAAAAGTATTTAAAATTTAAAAATAAACGCTATAAAATTTTACAATTTGGTAGAAAGTTCAACTATTTCATAAAAAAATGTTTATATTCTGTAAAAAAACAAGGTTTAAAAAAAAAAAATAATCATCCGTCTTTAAAAATCGTTTTCTTTTTGATAAAATAAATCCTTTAAACTAAAAGTTAAACTTTTTTTTTACAATTTAAATAATTAGTTTCAAAATAAGTTTTTTTTATATTTTATAAAAAAATTTAGGTATTTAGTAAAAATGAAACTGTTTTGTAGAAATTTCCTAACTTTTATTAATAGACGAACAAAGAAACAGATTACATAAACAAATAATTAATAAATGAATAAATTAATATTTAATTAATTTATTATTCATTTCATTACAAAATTTGGAACAACTCCAGGTTTCCATGTTCGTCGAAATTAAATAAGAAATACAAAAAACCTTAAAAGAAAAACTGGCTTAGTTGAAAAAATTAAGAACAACAATTTTCTATTTTAAAATGTTAAAAATTTTTTGGTATCCTAAATTTAAAATTTGAAAAATTTAATCAGCGAGAAATACCTCTTGATAAAAAATCATAATTAAAACATTATTGGATTTCAAATAATATTTAATATTTTTCAACTCTTTAGTTTATATTATAATTATATAATAGTATTATTTAATATGGTTATAATTTAGACGAAATTTAGAATCTTTTACCAATTTGGGATTATGTCAGTATTTTTCGTCAAAAATCGGGATTTTTAATAAAAGGCATTATATTTCAAAAAAGATTTACAACTTTTTAACAACTTTAATATACTCTGGCGTTGTACACTAAAAAAGATATTTTTAGTAATCAATTATTTAAAAAGATGTGTGTTTGTTATAAACAAAATAATTCAATTTTTAATCAATTTTATTAATTCAATTTCCAACTAAAAACGATAAACTTTTGACTCAAAATGGAATACGTAAGGTATCAGTTTAAAGAAATTCATTTTCAACCAAAGACAAAATTTTTTTCGCCACATAATTCAATTTCACAAAAAAAAGTTAATTTTCAATCAAAAAATATCATTTTTAATTCATACAGTTGCTTTTATTATTAGAAATGGTGAAATTTCTACAATAAGAAATGCATTTTCAAGAAAAAAATCTTTATAAAAAACAAAATTTCAATCAAATTTTTAAAGTTGTCAAGCTAAGAAGACGAATTTTTAAAAAAATAGTTTGATTTTCTATCAAGAAGTATAACTTTTTAAAATATCTTTCAACTTCTTAGAAATCTTTGCGAGTCACAGGGAGCAATCTGGAATTTTAAATCAAAATTCTAAATTTTAAAGAAAATTCGATTTAGTGCTTGAGGATGTTAATATTTTGGTAAAATCTTTTCTTTAATGAAGATTAATTTTTTTAACTCAAATTTTTCTATTTAATTTTTAGTTGAAAATTTTTTTTAAGTTGAAAATTCAGTCAGTTTGGCTTGAAATTTCACCAATTCTCTTTTGTTGAAATTTCGCGTTTTTAGTTAAGGATTTTAATACTTCGATAAAAACTCTTTTTATTGAAAATCAATTTTTTCAACTCAAAATTAAGTGATTCCGTTTTTGGTTGAAAAATTATCTTTTTAAGTTGAAAATTCAGTCAGTTTAGCTTTCGAATTCAAACAACTCTCTTTGGTTAAAAGTTCTTCTTCTTGATTCCGGATTTCAGTTTTTTCATGAAAATTATTTTTTTATATTTTTTTTGAAAATTGAATTCTTTAATTCGAAATTGGACGGTTCTATTAATGGTTGGAAACTTATTTTTTTAAATAAAAATTCTGCCAGTTTTGCTTAAGAATTAAAAAATCTTCTTTTGCTGAAAATTCTTCTTTTTGTTTGAGTATTCAACAGCTTTCATCAAATTTTTTGTGGTTGACAATTAATTTTTGACTCTCAAAATTTAACGATTCGATTCTTGTTTGAAAATATAGCTTTTTATGTTGAAAATGCATTCAGTTTATCATGAAAAATGAACAATTCTCTTTTGTTGACAATTCTTCTTTTTTGTGGAGAATTTAATTGTTTTGATAAAACTTTTTTGGTTTTGAAAGTTTATTTAAAAATTTTAACATTTAACGATTTAGTTTTTTGGTTGTAAAGTTATCTTTCAAATTGAAAATTCAGTCAGTTTGGCTTGAAATTTCATCAATTCTCTTTTGTTGAAATTTCGCGTTTTTAGTTGAGGATTCTAATACTTCTTTGAAAATTAATTTTTTCATTTCAAAATTAAACGATTCCATTTTTGGTTGAAAAATTATCTTTTTAAGTCGAAAATTCAGTCAGTTTGGCTTAAAAATTAAAAAATCCTCTTTTGTTGGAAATTCTTCTGTTTGGTTGAGTATTTAACAGTTTTCATCAAATTTCTTGTTGATGACAATTAATTTTTTAATCTCAAAATTTAACGATTCGATTCTTGTTTGAAAATATAGCTTTTTATGTTGAAAATTCATTCACTTTTTCTTGAAAAATAAACAACTCTCTTTTGTTGACAATTCTTCTTTTTTGTGGAGAATTTAATTGTTTTGATGAAATTTTTTTGCTTTTGAAAATTTATTTAAAAGTTTTAACATTTAACGATTCAGTTTTTTGGTTGTTGACTTATCTTTCAAATTAAAAATTGAGTCTGTTTGGCTTTCGAATTCAACAATTCTCATTGGTTTAAAATTCTTCTCTTTGATTCCAGATTTCAGTATTTTCATGAAAAATCATTCCTTTTATTTTGTTGAAAATTTAATTCTTAAATTTAAAATTTGATGGTTCCATTCTCGTTCGGAAATTTATGTTTTTAAGTAAAAATTTTGTAAGTTTGACTTAAAAATGAAAAAATCCTCTTTTGTTGGAAATTCTGCTTTTTGGTTGAGGATTTAACAGCGTTCATCAAATTTTTGGTTGTTTGATAGAAAATTGAACAATTTTGTTAGGAATTCTAATTTTGTTTAGAAATAAATTTCTTCACTAATTATTAATTATTTCATCTTTGATTGAAATTTAATATTTTCTAGTTGAAGATTCATTTATTACGTCAAAAAATCTTTTTTATTATTCTGAATTCAAATTTTTTTTGCAATTAAATTTTTCCCCTACAATATTAACTATTACATGTTTCATCAAGAATTTATATTTTTTGTTAAAAAAATTAAATAAATGTTCTTAAATGAAACGGCATCTCAGTTTTTTTTGTAGAAAATGCGTCTTTTCGCCTTAAAATGTAAAAAATTTGGTAGAAAATTATTATTTTTTGTCGTTTCTTTTATTTTGTTGAAAATTAAATTCTTAAATATAAAATTTTATGGTTCCATTCTCGTTCGGAAACTTATGTTTTTAAGTAAAAATTTTGTCAGTTTGACTTAAAAATGAAAAAATCCTCTTTTGTTGGAAATTCTGCTTTTTGGTTGAGGATTTAACAGTTTTCATCAAATTTTTGGTTGTTGACAATTAATTTTTTATTCTCAAAATTTAAAGATTCGATTCTTCTTTAAAAATATATTTTTTTATGTTGAATTTTGATGCTTTTTTTGTGTTTTGCAAATGAATTGTTTAAATTTAAAATTTAACGATTCAATTATTTCGTTTGTAACTTATCTTTCAAGTTGAAAATTCAGTCAGTTTGGACTGGAAACTCAAAATTATCCTATATTGAAACTTCGTCTTTTTGGATAGAAAATTACTCTAGTTAGTTGCAAATTCTTCTTTTCGGTTGCAGATTTGAATATTTTGATAAAAAATCCTTTTATTTGCTTTAAAATAATTTTTGAACTCAAAATTGATTAATTCCATTTTGGATACAAAACCTATCTTTGTGATTGAAAAAAAATTTGTTTTTTAAATTCATCTCTGTGGTTGAGGATTCAACTATTTGGTTAAAATGAAGTTTTTTTCTTTGATCCCATACTAACTAAAAATGTTGTTTTTAGTTGAAAAATAATTTTATCGACGGAAAAATTATTTATTTAACTCTTAACTAAACAATTTTCTTCTTCAGTTAAAATTGTCATGATTTTGTTAAAAATTAATTTACTCTGCCTGAATATAGTGTCTTGATAAAAAAAAATCTTCTGAGTTAAAAAAGTAATTATTTGGTTAAAAATTCACCTATTTTGTTGAAAAATTAATTATTTTGTTGAAAAATCAATTATTAGTGAAAGTCACCTTTTTTTAGTTGAAAGTGAGCTCTTTCTTTATCTCTGGCCTTAAAAATTCAACCATTTGTTTATATCCTCAATTGAAAATTCATTTTTTCAAAATTGGTAATGCTTCTAGTTTCTAGCCTCGATTTCATAACCCCAGTTTCATAATTCCTAGAATTTCTTGCCCACGAACTTTCTCAGGGGGCAGGGCGGGAGACGGTTGTGATTCTCGCCTCGGAAGGGCCGCACTACGCCAGTACTCACTCGAGCATATTGCGGAATATTATGCACTTTTTTTATTGAAAAAAGTTCTGCAACACTAAGTGTTTACATCTCGATTCCCCGATATAGGAACAAGGTCATTGCAAGACAACTCCCGAGACTCTCGCTAAATCGGGGTTCTGGTCTCTATAAAAGAATAGGTGACTTTATACAAAACTTTATTCACCTTCCGACAGAGCTTACTGAAGTCTCCTTTTCTATTATAAAGATGGCCAAGATTTATCGCGTGTCGCGTAATGTGGAGGAGAGAAAATTTCTCGCCGCGAGAAGGAAGGAGACAGGGAATGCGGGAGAGAGAGATTGGGAATGCTTTAGAGTTTGAGCCGTGGGGGTTATTGTAGTAAGCCTCCTCTTGGGGGTTCAAGAATATTACTATCTCGACGAAACCTACCCTACTTGTTCTTACCCCCTCCCACCCTTTTCTGCTCCCCTTTATCGTTCTCTCGCGCCCCTAACCCACGCCCCGGCTGGAAGCGATCATACACAGCGGAGGCGATCTTTTTAAAGGCGCCCCACTTAAAAGAACACGGTTTACGTTTATGGCCACTCATTCGCTTCTACGTGAGCCAGAGTCGCGCAATTCTCTGGGGCAGGGGACAGAAGAGAGCTTCTGGGACTCTAAATGTGATAAGCAATAAAGAGCGTGGGTGGGCAATGAGCGTCTGCTTCTGAGCGTTTAGTTTAGCTCTTTATACGATTCGAATACTGTCAATCGGGGTAATTAGGGATCAAATTAAGGTTCGTGGGGCAAACGGGCTTAAATGCATATTTTGGGAATTTTTTTTTGCTTAAAATTTTTTTTTATCTAACTCATGCACCTTTAGAAAAAACATGGTCGAGTAGGATTTAAAGGCCATTTCATGTGTTCTTCACCTGACCAGATTTCTACCTTACCGACACTTCTTTTATTTCCCTATTTACTTTCACACGAAGCTCTACATCGAGTTGAAACTAAGGGATAATAAATAAGAAACACTAAGAAAGGTGGCTCTGGTTCTAAATTTTAATAATTATGGAAAAAAATTTGTAAATATTTTTTTTGCTTTCTTTATAATTGTTACAATTTAGGACCAGAGCTACCTTTCTTAGCGTTTCTTATTTATTGTCCCTAATTTACATCTTGATGTGGAAATTCGTCTAAAAATCAAAATAAGTTAGGAAATAAAAAAGTGTCGATAAGGTAGGAATCTGGTCACGTGACAAACTCGTTACACGACCTTAAAGAGATTTTTTTAAAAGAATTCTTTCTTTTTCCTTTTTTCAAAAAACGTCCTCTTTTACTCGTTTTTCGCCTACAGTTCAATTTCATGATTAAAAGTTGAACTGGGTTCATAAGAATTTTTCTTGTTTGAAAATTAATTTTTTTTGTTAAAAATTCAATTATTTTTTGAAGTTTGAAAGTTAAGCTCTTGTCAAAAATAGATTTTTGTTAGATTCATTATTATACTTATAAAATAATTTCTTTCTTTGAAAATTTGATAGAATTAAAAAAAAAATTTTGTTAAGTTAATCATTAATTTTTTGAACTGAAAAGCAACTGAAATAATTTTTGTTGAAAACCTATCTTGGTTAAAAATTTAACTTTTTTTGTTGCAAAATTATCTTTGTTAGAAAAAAATTTAAAGATTTGTTTGTCTTTTTTTGATAAAAAAAATTATTGGTCCTTATTAGAAAATTATCTGTTTGTTTGAAAATTCAACTATTATGTTAAATGTTCAACTTTGTGATCAAAAATTTATTTTTCTTTTAGAATTCACTATTGTATTTCCAAATTGGTCTCTCTGATTAAAAAAAGAAAAATTTGTTAGAAAATTTAACAATTTCGTTGCACATTTGTTTTAATGAATTAATCTTTTTTACTTAAAAATTAATAAATTTAGTTAAAAATTAATGTTTTTTTTAGAATTTCGCCTTTCTCGGTGATAAAATTAGTGTACTTTGCATAAAAAATCGTCATTATATATTAAAATTTAATTATTGTTTGGATAAATATTAACCTCTTTTGGTAAAAATTTATTTTTTTCTTAAAAATTTATTATTGGTTTTAAAAATTGATTTCTTCGGAAAAAAATTAAACTGATTTGTTGAAAATACGTTTATATTTTTTAAATCAATTTTTTAAATCGAAAATATAACTATTCATTTTTTGGTAGAAAATTTATATTTTCCAAATAAATATTTGTCTATTTTTTGCATAAAATTATTTAACTTGAAATAAAAATTATTATTTTGTTTAAAAATGCAACTATTTGACTAAATGTTAAATTTCCATCTAGATTTTTTAAAAAGATTTATTATTTCAGTCAAAACTTTATATATTTGAGTGAAACTAAAAATTGCTTTAAAAATTTATTTCATTTTGGTTAAAAATTAATTTTTTAAACTGCAGTTAAACGAATTCATTTTTGGTTCAAAATCTATATTTTTTTAAATGATCGTTCTGATTCCAAAAATAATAATTTTGGTTAAAAATTAAAATATTTTGTTAGCTGGTAATCCTTTGAGTCAAAAATAATTTTTTTTAAAGATTCATTATTCTATTTACAAATTCATATCTTTGGTTGAAAATCGAACTGATTTATAAAAAGCTAGTTTTTGTAATTTAATTTAAAAATTAAAATTTGTGAACTGAAAATGTAACTATTCTATTTTTGGCAGAGAATTCGTCATTCCTAGATGAAAA
This sequence comes from Druon quercuslanigerum, assembly GCA_010014905.2. Taxonomy (NCBI): domain Eukaryota; kingdom Metazoa; phylum Arthropoda; class Insecta; order Hymenoptera; family Cynipidae; genus Druon; species Druon quercuslanigerum. The sequence goes on from JAAAKG020125664.1 coordinate 9,093, forward strand.
TTTGTCTATTTTTGTTATAAAATTATTTATCTTGAATTAAAAATAATTTTTTTGGTATGTAGAGCAAACTGTTAAGTTGAAATTTCGACTCTTTAGATTCAATTTTAAACTCTTTTCTTATTTTTATTAAAGATTTATGAATAGGGTTGAAAATTCATTTGTTTGATGAAGAAATTGAACTATTTTGTTAAGAATTATAAATATTTTTTTTTTGAAATAAATTTCTTCACTAAGTATTAATTATTTCATCTTTGATGGAAATTTAATATTTTCTAGTTGAAAATTCATTTATTATTTCAAAAAATCTTTTTTTTTTAATCTGAATTCAAATGTGTTTTCTTTGAAATTAAATTTTTCCCCTAAAATATTAAACACTACGTATTTCTTCAAGAATTTATATTTTTTTGTTTGAAAAATCAAATAACTGTTCTTAAATGAAACTGCATGTTAGTATTTTTGTAGAAAATGCCTCTTTTTGTCTTAAAAATAAAAAAAATTTAGTAGAAAATTATTATTTTTGGTATAATTTAAACTTTTTTTGGTAAAAAATTAAAAATTGTGGTTTAAAATTGACTATTGATTTAGAATTCTTTCATGTTAAAAAGTCCTTTTTTCGTGTTGTTGAAAATTAATTTTTTATCTCTCAATGAAGCTATATCATTTTTAATAAAAAATTTATCCTTTATGAATAGAAAATTAAACTATTTAGTAAAAAATTAAGATATTTTTTTTAAAAACCTGTTTTTCTGGAAAGAAAATTATTCTTGTTTATTAAAAAAATTCTTTTTGGTTGAAAATTCTACTTGTTTTAAAATTTGTCTTCTTTGTTTTAATACATCTGGTTAAAAATCAATTTTTTTATCGTGGAAAATTAAAGTTTGAACTTAAAAATTTCACAATTGTTATTTTGGATAAAAACTCATCGTTTAAGTCAAAAATTGATCTAGTTATATAAAAAATTCTCTTTTTTGTTGAAAATTGATCTTTCTCAATTAAAAAAAAAAAATTTAACAAAAGTTAATATTCTCCAGTATGACGGTTAAAAATTTTCTGAAAAATTTAATTTTTTGTGTTAAAAATTTAAATTTCTTCTTAAACATTAAAATTTTTGTTAAAAATTCATAACTTTAATTTAAATATTTGTTCCTTTTGAGTTAAAAGTTGAATTATTTGGTAGAAAATTCACATTTTTTTAAATAGTCTTACTATTTTGCTAAAAATTCCTATTTTTTAATTGAAAATTGATTTTATAGTTAAAAATTCTTCTAGCGGATAATTAATCTTGCTTCTTGAAAATTGGTTTATTTTCCTAAAATTCAGCCTTTGTGTAAAAATTAATATTTTTTATGGAAAATTTATCTTTGTGTGTAAGAATTTCAATGATTTGGTAAAAAAATTCATTAGTTTATGGAAATTTGATTAAAAAAAAATTTCTCTCTAAAAATTAAGTAGTTAAAATTTCAGTTTAAAGAATGAATATTAAATAAAACAAATTTCAATATATGATATAAATTTTCACTAAAAAGATTAATTTTCTACCAAGAAAGACTAATTTTGCATAAAATACATTTTTAAGCAAATTTTGAATTTTTAAAAGGATTTTTTAACAAATAAAAAAATTTCCAACCCAAGAAATAAATTTTCAGCCCAAAATTTCTACGAAACAGGAAATTTTGCAGCTGAAGAAGATAAATCTAAAAATAAACATGAAAAAGTGAAATTTTTAATTAAAAAAAAAAGAACAAAGCATGAATTTTCGACAAAATAATAAAATTTTGGAATAAAGAAATTAATTTTTAACTCAAATAATTAATCTTCAACTAATACAAAAATGCATTTTTAACCCGAAAGTGGAATTATCAATCCAAAAGATGAATTATTTTGTGCCAAAAAAATGTCAAATTTTTAATAAAATAAATAAATTATTTATGAAGGAGAATAAATCTCTATAAAAAAGATAAATTTTCATAAAAAAATGTAATAGGTAAATTCTTAGTTCAAAAAATTAATTTTCAATTAGAAAATAAATAAATTTAGATGAAATAAAATTAATATTTATTCAAAAAGAATGATTTTCTAATAATAAAGTTTAATTTTTAACCTAAATAATTTTTAAGAATGTAAAAAATTGTTTGAGGTGACATATTATGTAATTTTGATTCAAGAATTTAGTTCGCTACAGTTTCAACAAATTAAAAAAATTTTTTTAAATTTATATTGGGAATGAAATATTAGAAATAAAAGAATAGAAAATTCCATCAGAGTAAAATTATTTGAAGCCTTTTTAATGTAAAAGCTCGACTTTAATTTCTTCGGAGGACGCTCTCGATTTGATAGAAAGCTCTTGTCTACCAATTTTCTGATTGGACCGATCGGTGTGGTCGAGTTAGTTAAGAAATGAATTAAAACTGTAATCCCGTCAGTGATCGAGAGAGGGCGGAGGCCAGAAAGAAAAGTCGCTCGGTTTCGCCCCGTGAATCTTTCATTCTCCGGGGACCAACAACGAGAAAGAAACGGTCTAATTAAAGACTACGTCGATTCAACGAACTCGATTCTTTCTCGAAAAAGAATCACTCTCATCTGCATGAGAAAAGCGATGTGTCACTTCCCTGAAAAATTTCACCAGGACTCTAATTTCTTTTTGCTCATTCAATTTAGGTAGATTTGCATTTTCCTTTAGAACAATCCTGGAAACGATTGCAGTCTACCTTTGTAAAGTTGCACACACTCCATAACAAAGTGGTCAAATAATGGGTTTGTAATCGATTAAGACGTTTATCAGGTCGCTCACGTGTCTCCCCTCTTTACTTCCCTTCCCTTATATCCTCACCTCACCACGTCCTCTCTTTTCCTCATCACTGGACCTCACTTCCCATCCACAATCCTTACCTTACCCATACCCTGTTTCTCCTATTTCTACCTCTTATACTTCGCTGCACCTTCCTCTCTTCTAATTTACCTACATTCACTCACTCCTTTGTTTACCCTACTCCTCAGCTATCAACACTGTACTTCACTAATCGTCCCTTAATTCCAGTACCTTCTGTTCCTCTCACTTACCTGTGACACCCGGTGATTCCCAATCTTGACTAAACTATCCATACCCTACTTCCCCCATTGTACACCTTCTATATTTCTCTGCACCTTTCTCTCTTGTAATTTACGTAATCCACTCACTCTTCTGCTTACCCTACTCATCAGCCTTTAACACTACTTTAACACTTGTCCCTTAATTCTATTACTCCGCTCCCCTTACCATTCCTTTACATGTACTCCTTACACTCCTCACTGCTCATTTTTTCTATCCATCACCTTTCTTGACTTTCCTTTCCATCAACTACTTCATCTTATTCACGCCTTCTCTCCCTAGTTCTGACTTATTCTTCCATACGCTACTTTTACCTCCTCTATTCTACATTACTTCCTTCTCATCTACTTCTTCTTCCTAGCACTTTTTCCACTACTACGCTTTGCTCGTCTATTTTCTTTCCCGCGCTTTACCCAATTCTACTACTTCCCACCCTTTTCATTTCTTTACTTCGCCTCACCTCAATCACGAATACTGTGCTTCATCAAACCGTCCCCTAATTCCATTACACCGCTTGCTTTACCACTTCTTCATATCCCCTTTTCAAACTCCCCCTCAATACTCATAATTCTCTACCCTCCTCTTCCCCCATTCGGGACTTATTTGTCCATCAACTGCTTTATCTCCCTTCACTTCACCCCGCCTCTCATCCTTACTCCTCACTTATTCTTCCATACACTATTTTCGCTACTTCTTTCTTCTCTATTCCACATTACTGTCTTCTCACCTACTTCTTCTTACTAACCTATTTCCACTACTACCCTCTTCTCGTCCATCTACTTTCCCGCATGTCACGTAATTTCACTACTCCCCAACCTTTTCTTTTTTTTAACTTACCCTAACTTCACTCACGAACCATCTCCTAATTCACGAAACTCTTCTCCCTGCTTCTAAATTCATTCACTTATTTCTTATACACTTCTTTGTCCTTTTATGCTCTACTTTCTACTACTTTCACAAATTCTATTTTTCCTCAATTTTTCTAATTCCTTCTTCCCTACTTTGTATTCCTTACTCCCTTACTTATCCTTCTCTTGCCATTCCATTACTTACCCTTATATTTAGTCCTTAATTCTCCTCTCCTCTGCCACTTTATCTTCTATCACTTCCCCTGATGGATAAAAAGGTCAGCAGATGGGGGAACACCCGACCGAAATGATTTGCTACTTCTTCCAATTTCTTTACATCTTGTCTCTTCTACTACTTCCCCTATCTTCCGCTGCCTCCCCTTCCTTCCACTTCTGCTCCTTGCTTCTTCAAATTTTTCTTTCCTCATTCCCCCAACTTTAAGATGCTTCTCATACTTTCCCTCACTTTTCTTACTTTCTCTTACTTTTCCTTTCTTCGCCAATAGTCCCTCTCTTCTACTTCCCTCGCCTACTTCCCTTCCATACACCATCCTGCCGCCACTTCTCCCCTTAACTTCTTTCGCTCTACACTCATCACTTACCCTCCAGTACCTTATTTTCCATCCATTACTTTTCCTAATTTCAAATCTTCTATTCTCTTCACTCTCCCTAAATTCCACATCCATAATTTGAATTCCTTCACTCCTTTAATTTACTCCTCTTATCCGTAATTTCTTCACTTCCTAACCATTCTTCTACTTCTATTATTTTTTCCTCACTTCTTCTTCCCGCTCTTACATTTCCCCTCCTAACTTCACCCCCTACTCCTTTTCGTTAAATTTTAATCTTTTATTTTAAATATTCGTCGATTTAGTTGAAAAATTTAGTTGCAAACAATTAGTATTTTTGGTCAAAAGTTTAACTGTTTTTATTAAAAAATTAAACCACATTTAAAAAATTTATTTAATCGTTTCTATCGAAGATTTAATCCATTTGTTGAAAACTTTTATTTTTCAGATTAAAAATTAAACTACTTTGGTACGTTGTTTAAATTGTGAACTAGTTTGAAAAAAATCAGTTCTCTGTTTAAAAATTTTTAATTTGGATAATAAATTATTTCTTAAACTGAAAATTATTTAGTTGCAAATACATATATTTAAAAGAAAATCGTCTTCTTGGGTAAAAAATTATTCTTATTGGTTGAAATTCCAACTACTTGTTTGTACTGTGTACTTTGTTAACAAGTAATTTTTTGCTGAAAATGCATAATTTTAGTTGAAAATTGATTTCTTTGGGGAAAAAATTTAACTGTTTTGTTGAAAACTTGTTCTTTATTTTAAAAATTATTTTTTTATTTAAAAATATAACTTCAATTTTTTTTTGTAAAAGAACATTTTTTTTAGTTAAAATTTTTTATTTGTGTTAAAAATTTAACTTTTTGGTTGAAAATTGATGTATTTTGTTAAAAATTTATCTTTTCCGACAGAAAATAAATATTTTTTCTTAAAAATTCTTGATTTTCGATTAAACATCTACTTTTTGTTGGAAAATTTGACTGCTTTCTTGAAAATTAAATAATTTTGTTAGAAATTAATTTTTTGTGAAAAGTAAACTATTTTGTTAAAAACTGGTCATTCTGGATTATTTAAGCCGTTCAAATATCATCTTTTAATAGAAAATTATCATTTTGATTAAAAATGCAATTATTTCGTTAAAAATTTAACTGTTTTGTTGAAAATATAATTATTTTTAGACAAGTTCAACTATTTTGTAACATTAGTTTTTATTAGTTAACAGTTTAATATTATTATTTATATTTTATTATATTTATATTAATTTTTCATTTTTTAAAATTTTCA
>JAAAKG020125675.1:0-14886 GCA_010014905.2 Druon quercuslanigerum
TATGGATTTCTTTTTTTTTTTAGTTTTCGAGTATTATATATTCGGGCAGTTGCAAATTCGGCTTAGAATATACTCTGATAATTTGGAATGGTTTTTAATTCACTTTTTTTAATTCACTATTAATTTTGAATGAAAATAATAATTTTATTTTACTTTTTTACATTTTATTGTACGGTTTTAAAAATCTATATCTATATTTTATTAAAAACATTTTTGAATTTTTCACATGAATTTATATATTTATATTATATTATATCATATGTGTGTGTGTGTGTGTGTGTGTGTGTGTGTGTGTGTGTGTGTGTGTGTGTGTGTAAGAATCTATATTTTGACTAACATTTTGAAAAATATTTTTACAATTTAATTTATTCTTATTTCTTTTTAAAGCCTCTCAATATAACTTGAAAATTGTACTATTTTGTTCAAAATTTGCTTTTCTAGATTTAAATAAAATTTCTGAACTGTAAATTTAATTCAAAAAATTTTTGTAATTTATGTTTAAAAAGTGATGATTTTTAATTTAGAATTCGACGTAAGTTGCTTAAATTTTTTATTTTAAATTCATATCAAAGTTCATTTTTTTCTGGAAAATTCAATTATTTTCTTACGAAATTCAACTATTTGATAATTAAATAATTAAACTGTATTGTTCAAAAATCTTATTTTTGGTTAAAATATCTATTATTACATTTTTGTGGCCATTCATTGTTTTTTGGTTAAACTTGATTGTTTCAATTTAAAATTAAATTCTTTTTTGAAATATCAACCACTGTTTTTATAAAATATCACCTATTTTATATTATATATTATTATATATTTTATATTATTTTAATTCACTTTTTTTTAATTCACTAGTAATTTTTAAGGATTTTTAACGAATTATTCTCACTTTGCCAAAACTCAAACAAATACACTTCAATTTTACTGAATTCAACGGAATTTTTAAATGTAATTTATTTATTTCTTTCTTTCCTTTTCTTTTTTTTTTGTAGTTCTTTGCAATTTTCTTGAATTTTTTATAATATTTTTATAATTTTTTTCTATTCGCAAATAATTTGTATGGATTTCGTCGACCTTTTCTCATTTTCGTTAAATTGAACTAAGTTCACTCTAATTTTAGTAAATTCAAATTTTTGATATGTTTTAAGTCCAAATGAATTTTTTGTTAATCAAAATTAATTTCTATGTTTTCATCCAATTCTTTTCATTTTCCATACACTCAGCTAAATTCACTTACTTTTACTTAATTAAAATGTATTTTTAAAAGTTTTTGTTTAATTCAAATTAATGAATTACTTAGCTTAAACTCATTTTAAATTCCCTTAAATTTTTTTAAACTAATTTCAAACTTACTGAATTCAATTAATTTTTTCGTATTTTTAAATTGTTTTGACTTCAATTTATTTTTTTTAAATTTAGCAATAATTTTTATGAATTGCATCGAATTCTTCTCCTTTATCATCATTTACCTAAATTCTATCAAATTATGTAGTATTCAACTCAATATTGTCAATAAAATTTTTTTTTTACTTTTTTGAATTTCTTTTTGTTATTTTTTATTCTTCTGAAGTCTTATGAAATTATCCCAATGTGAATTTAGGGTTCTTATTCCTAATGCTAGTGATACGGAAAATTCCGTAACAATAAACAGTTCCATAAAATGTTCTACCTTAAAAACATTTCAAAATGAGAATTGTGCTCTTGAAATATGAATAGTTAAGGAAAATGAAAAATTAATCCTGAGAAAATCAGGAAAAAATCGGTGAATTTCTAAAATAAAATGATGTGGCCATCCATCATAGAATAAGAAGAAACAAATTAAAACAAATTAAATCAATTTTTGGTCTAGTATATTATAAGATGATAATTTTGGTCTATAAACAATCAATAATAATAAAAATAAAAATTGCTGAGAGAAAAATCCGGAGAAAGTAATAGAATTTTGAAAATAAAATTTTTGAGTCACCCTGGAATAATAAGGAAAGAGTAAAAATAGATAGAAAACGTTACAAGACGTGAATGAATTTTTGGTCCAGTATCGTAATCTCAGCCACCCAGCGTAGATATAAAACACGATAATAAACAGAATAATTTAGCATATGTGCCCCTAGACCAGATTTGTTTACAGAGAAAACATTTCCCCATTGAGAAGCATCTGGTAACATTTCCCGTACCGTTAGTACTCGATAAATCAAGTTAATTCAGAATTATTCCAAAATCTCATCACGCATGTTTATTGTTATAAATTACGATCGTCTAGCCTTTTTTGTGTATAAAACATACTCGGGACCACCCATTTGATAAATCATAAAACAGGGCCTTCTATTATTATCCGATTTTTTAATTAATATTTAATTATTCATCCCATCAAGCAATTAAGAAAACTAGACTGAATACGTGAGTGACATACACAATGTGGGATTGACGTATTCCGTAATTAAATTTAAGCCTCTGAAAAAAAATATTTCTCCCTTGTTGCACGGCTTTAATTACAGCTTATCCGTCGTGTCGTGTCGATCAAAAAACTTTTCTACTCCCTTTTCTGTCCCTAATTTTCGTGGGCATCCCCCTTTCTCTCTCGGTGTTTTATGATTTGATGTTTTTCTTTCTTTTGGTTTCTCATTAGACGCATGGTATTGTTAGACTGTTTGAAGATAAATAATCGCCCAAATTTTAAGTGACTATTCTCTGACTCCTGGATAGACAGAAACCTGATGAGATTTCTGAGAACTGGATTGAATAGTAAAATAAAATAAAATAAATATTTATTAGCAGAGCCACTGAAAAAGTCTATTACACTGGAACTTGGAATTAAGAACAGCTTCGGGCATAGCATGCATTGGCTTTAATCATATTTCCAGTGGAGAGTGCGGCAGTCGAACCGTTTGTTCCGCTTGACTGAGCAGCCTCTCCTGCACTCCTCGCATCACGAAACCGCGGCGGCATACCTTTTTGGAACGGCGCCGATTTAGACTGCTTCAATTCAGGTTCCAGTATAGTTCTCATGAAAAAGTATTTCAAAAACCAAGCGATCCTTTCTACTAAATAATAAAAAGTTTTCTAGATTTTAAGTGAGTCATAAGGAAATTAAGGAAAAGGGATTCAAGACAATCGTTAATAAACGATATTGAAAAGTTTATCAGTTTTTATTTAATAGCAGACGACTTTCATTATATTTCGTAAAAAATCATTTAGAAAATGAGTAATCGATGAATTGGGAATATAGGCTTATACAATTCCGTCGACAGGCAATGAAAACAACAAGTGCGCAGTGAACGTTTTCCGTAGAACCGCGCATGTTGCGCGTTTTGCACTTTCCATAGTGCTGATGTATGTGATTTATTTTCTGCTCGAGATTATTTTTCATTTCTTATTTTTAATTGAAGAATTTGTTCCGTTACAATAAATAATATTTTATATCATATGCATTTTAAGAGATTCAACGAGATCATTTTAAAAGTCTTTATAATGGCTTGCATTGCAATAAAAATTTGCAAGCTGAAGCGCTTTATCTTTCAAATATTTTTTAAAATTAAAAGTTTAAATTCAAAAAAAGCGAAAAAATTTGTATTTTGGGCCGTAAATAAATTACTTAAATTGTTGGGGGGGGGGGGGGATAAAAAATTATATGGTTTTTTACATAGGGGCTAAGAAGTCAAATCCCATTTTTACGTGAGATATTTTTAAGCCTACGCATTACAAAAAAAATTATTTTTATTTTTTGTTTACCTAATATTTACCTAATATTTTAGAAGTATAAAAAAAAAATTAATACAATTTTTTTATAGATTTTTCCAAGAGTTGAATTTAAAAAATTGTCAAAAATCAGAAATAGTCTCTTTTTCTTGTTTTTTGAGAATTGAAAATTAAAATTAAAAGCTCATTTTTTATTAAATAGTTTACTTTTAACTTTAAAGTTAAAAATGAATCTCTTTTTCTCAATAAATGGTATTGTTTGGTTCAAAATTTAATTATTCTGTTAAAAAATCATACTTTTCATTTGAAAATTTGTCCTGAACAAATTTTTATTTTAAATTGAACTATTTTCTTGAACCTTCGTGAAATTTAATCTTTATTAGTTGCGGATTCAAGTATTTTTTGAAAATTTTCTGTTTTGATTAATTGCCACTGGTTTCAATTAGAATAAAATTGTTTTGGATAAAATATTGAATTTTACATTTTTTGTTAAAAATTGTCATTTTTAGGTCAAAAATTCAACTCTTTGGTTCAAAAATGTACTTCTTTCTTCCAAAATTACTTTTTCTGTTGAAGATTCTTGATTTTTAGCGAAAAAGTAAACTTTTTTGTTGAAAATTAAACTAATTTGATAAATATTAGTTTTGCTTTTGGTAAAGTTTTTTATTTAATAACATTCGATTAGTTTGTTAAAAATTCAACTCTTTCGTTTGAAATTATTTTTTTAAATAAAAATTTATATATTCCATTTTTGGTAAATAATTTATCTTGTTAGTTTTAGAACTCTACCATTTTATTGAAAATTCATTTACTTTGTTAAAAATTAATCTTTTTGGCAGAAAATTTCACTTCTCGGTTGAATATGCAACTAATTTATTTAAACTTTATCTTTTTTGTTAAGAATATCATCTTTTCGAATGAAAAATTAATTCTTTGTTAAAAAATTCAACATTTTTGATCCAATTTATTGTCTTTTTTCAATGAAAAATCATTTTTGGTTGAAATATCAACTATTAAATTTTTCGATAAAAATTTATCTCATTTGATAAAACTTAAACAGCTTTCTCTTTTATTTAAAATGACACCATAAGTGATATTATTTTGATTTTCAAGATTCAACTTCAATTTCTGGAAAAATCTAGGAACTTAATGTTAAAAATTAAAAATTTATTACTAATTAAACCTGATCACTTTTTTAAAAGTATCCCAAAAAACTGTGAAAATTGTCGCTGGTTATCAAACCGTGAATAGTAAGGGACAGCTACTTTATCATTATTTTCGTATGTTTTTCTAGAATGTAAAGTTTAATTTTGGAAATTAACAAAAATTAGAAATGAAGCTCGTCTTCTTTGCTCATTAACGCAGTGTCTATTAATCAAAATAACTTAAAATATAGCTCGTTCGACGCAAAATTTAATAATATTTCCTACGCTTTGAAAATTTTTTTTTTATTATATTCTTCAGATACGAGTGCGCCACATTAGGAGTCTCTCCTTTATATGTCCGCTCTCATACGTCTCTGGAATCTACTAACTTGAAGTTTCTGTGCAAAAAGTTTGCAAATTTGCTAAATTGCCAATTTACTTCTTAAACTAGTACCGCTTTCTTCAGTCTCTCCCTCCCCCGACCCAACTTTGAGACTCCTTAAACCACCCCCTAGTTGGTCTTTTTCCCAACTTCACCACTTACGTTTCTTCCCCAAACGGGCGCTTTCATTCATTGCTGCATTGTCTCTTATTATTAGCGAATCGACAAACTTTTTAATCTTCATTTCCTCCAATTAGGAGCGAGAATTAATTATGGAATTTTCTTCTCGCTGCGGTAACTTTTTCTCGGCCTCTTTTCAAACCCCTTTTTCTTTGCATTTGAAAAGGTTTCCAATGCACTAAAATATTAATTGTAATACTCATTTAAATAATCTATTTTCTTTGAAATGGTAATGTACTTGGGATATTCGATCTTTAGAGACATCAATTAATTATCTTTTTTTCCCTCTTGGAGTACTTTAGATTCGTAAAGTGCAGATATATATAATTCACTTCAAACAGATTTCAGCTTGCCCTTTTTACGGAAAAGATAATAACTTCGTTTTCTAAAGGTTTTAAAAATACATTGCATCATTTCGCTCGAAGAATGAAAATACAGCTCTTGAATTTTAAAGAAGAGCTAAATGCAAAAACCGGTCACAATTCAAAAGAGAGATTAAATTTAAGTGGGACTCAGAATTGAAAGGAGAAATAAATATAAAATGAATACCACCTTGCGGATATAAATGTTGTTTAGTTAGTGATGCTACCGCCAGATGGCTTGACGATAAGGAGTTGTTTTGAAGCCGAGAAATTTCTGTTATTGGTAGAAAGAAATTATTTAGTCACTATTTGCTGGCCTGATTTTAGCAACACTTCAGCTTGGAAACGAACTTTCGTTTCATATATAAATAGGGATTTTAATTTTATAAAATTTTTTTTCGCTCTACTGAAACACTCACATTTTGTTGCTTATCAAGTTCTGTAGTGCCACTCTTCAACTATTAAAAAATTATACTTCAAGAAGTCTAAATTTTACTACGAAGAGAGTCATCAGAGTTGCCCCAAATTATCTGCGAGAGAAAATTTTATGTTGACCTAAGAAGCTCCCCTCTCTGAGTCTCTGTTGACTTTAGCCATCCGACTCCACAGTGTTGACCAGCTTGGTGTGGGGCTGGTATGTAGAGTCGACATGTTTTGTTTAGAGGTGAATAAACGGTTAGAAGGGAGGGCTTGCGCATGCTATTGCATCGTGAACGAGCGAAGCAAGCTCCGCGCCGGATACGAGCCCGAAGCTTATCTGACCCGTCGCACAATGTAGCAATTGCAGGCGCTCGCAAGCTGGGCACGTGTAATTAAATGCAATCAGGGACAGAGTGCTCCGAATTGCCAACATTTACCTCGCTCTCCGTCTCTTCCATCCCCTTTGTCCCTTCTCACTCCTTCAATTTCTCCCCCTTTCATTTCTCTTCCAGCGGCCTATCCCTGTACCATCGTTCGCGTTCACTTACCTACTCACTGAATGGGACACTTTCAATGTGTCTATGCGTGTGCGCCCATTCGACATTCCATCTTTGCTGAGAGGCCGGGCAAGCTTGAAAAGCCTTCGATTCTATAAAATGCTTTCAGCAAACTTGGCCGGAGCAATTAACGGAAATTAATTCCCGCTTCTTCGCACTCCTTGCCTACTTTCTTGACTACCCCAACCTCTCATCTAGAATCATTACTTTTCTTGAATTATTTGGGTTTGTATAACCCGCCCTCTTCTCTATTTACTTATCCAGGTTCAAAAGTAGTGCTTTAGTTAAGGACGACACCGCTAGGTGGTATCCAACTCTCCTCGGAGAAGCGATCGCTAGATACTGAAAACATTTTTCAAGTTCCAACTCAATTCAGCATTCCCCATTCTGCCAAACAACAGAAATAAAGAACATCCACAATCGTATACAAATTTCTTCCCCACTCTATTGTTTCAACACGAAATAGATAAAAGAGTCAAAGAAACAAAGCGGACTAAAAATGGCGAGCAGAGACTCGAATCCTCGGCAGGAAAAGCGCGAACAAAAGGTTTAGAGGCGGCCTATAATTCAGGGCTTGATGGGTGGATGGACGAAAGGGAAAGAGAGAATTACGAGGTCACTTCCGGTGGCGCCTGCACGAGCTTCCATTTCCGGTCGCGTTACTATCTCCCCCTTTTCCCCTGATCCCTTTCTTCACGACCCCTTCCGTCCTTCCAGAATCCGGAGTCCGCTCCTACCCCCGCTGATGAGCGAACCCCGGTGCAACGAAACTTTACACAATGGCGCAACTTGTCCATTACTATCCCGTACCCATGGTACCCTTTCCCTCTTCCGTTTAAGCTGGTTATCGTTCTTGTGCTGATCTATGTGCCGGATTTGCACGTCCGCTTTTGTGTCAATGTATGCCCTCGTGTTGAAACTACGACCCGTACATTCTACACTTATCTGCTTCGAGCTCACCAAGTTAGCGAACGTGAGTTGCTTCAGTGATTTGGGTATGTTTCGTTGTTAAAGTTCTAACAATACTCTCCATTTGGAACCATCTTACAGCTCCAAACGATGATCTAGAAGCAATAGTTTATTTATTAACTATGATGTTATTTTGACGATAGCCGTAATATTTGCTGCGGCGTTACATAATTCTTATTCATAATTAGGACTCTCGCTTGTGTATCGAGGTCAGACTGAGACCTTCTTGCAAGTGGTTTCGAGGCTTTCGTAGAAACCAGCGTGCTGCTCCCTAATGTAATAGCCAACGCAAGTGAGGTTAGGTTATTAGGCGCCTACTAGGTTTGGTCTAATAAAAGAAGGTTAGTGGTGCTTGGGGCAGCTTTAAATGCTTCCACGCTGCGAAGTGAATTAGGTATTCGGCGAGTAGAAAAGCCTCCAGTGGGCATCCCGCCAAGGAATGCAGACGTGTTACGGATGCGCGAGACCTATCGCAACGCAACCTCCCTAAAACCACTATCGCATCGAGGAAAATAAAGACACGATTCACACCACTGGAAATAAAACTAAACGAGCTGGGACCAAAGTTCGCCAAGAGACCAAGTGAGACACGCGATACGCCCCTGGGTCGCGCGACATGTAATGTCGCTGTGGTTACGATTAACTATTGGCGTAATTACCCGCTCGTTAATTAGCACGCGATCCGGCAACGGCTGCAGAATACGAGCCGCACGATTGCTCGTTTCGCCCTCGGAGAAGAAATGAATGGCTCAGGGCAGTAACTTCGAATCACCTAAATTCATTCTGTTATTAACCCTAGGCCGCTCGTAACATCACTCTTCGTTATAGTACCCTTTTTTGCTAATCAGGTTAGCGTTTAATTTATATGGGAGGATTTATTCAAAATTGGTGGGAAATTTCGTGAACGTGTATGGAAGATTGGAATTGTAATTCTAGAAGTGTTGCTCTTTTAGAATATATGTTTAGAGTACTTTTGCTGAAAGAAACGTATCCTGACTGGAAAACTATTGTGGATCTTGTTGAGAATCATGTTTTAGGAAAGTTAGGGGTAGGCCAAGGGAGAATTACTACAGAGTCGACAGAGGATTAATGATAGGTCCATAGAGATTCATTGCGTATCCAGTGGAGAAACATTGCTCGTGTAATAGACAATCTTCTTTGGGAAAAATCATTTCTAGACAAATAGAGAACTACTGTAGATTTACCTGAAATAGACTACTGTTATTTTCTCTCAAAACAAATTTATTTAGATAAAGGTTTAGGCTCAGTTCTCTGTGGTCTTAATAGTGTTTTCTTTGTTTCAATTCCACAGGGAAGAACGGCTAATAATAGGGAACCGGAGTGAGGCACACCTAATAGATTTAATTTAAAACTCTGTATGGTGAAAATAGATTAGTCGGTTTAATAATAGCTCTTTATAATAATAAAAAAGCTGTGAAACTAGTGCTTCAAAAGTCAAGCATTTTGAAGTCAGTATTTAGAGGAATGATGGTTTCAGATCAATCTCTCACTGTATTCTTCATAGTCCTGAATAAAAATCAACGCTACCTAAATGCTTTGTTATCCATAGGCTTGGCAGTGATTCCTGATCACTCTACGGGGTCAATAGTGATTGTTTATTTTTTCATTTACGTTTTTTATTTGCATGTCTAGTGAGAGTTGATCTGTACTGCTACAGCTGTGATAATTCACTGTCTTAGCTGTCTCAAATGTTTTAACTGATGGTAAACAAAATCCTTATCAATACAATCTCTGATTTTAAGACTGCTTTATACAGAGGCAAGTTTCTCTTTCTCAGTAGCGTCTTACATCACTTTAGCATAAATTCTGAAAAACGACCCCGTCTTTAGGAAAATGTCTGCCATTCATCAGAAGATGGTGATCGTACGCCATAATATACAGGGCGATGGATAAGTTACTGCGGGAGACAGGCATTAATTTAACCAAGTTGGCGCGAGATCCCGCTCTCGGGTTCAATCCCTCGAGGCTATTCCCTCCCGTTAACGGATTGCCGTTACCCTTGAACGAATCGATCCTTCTTAGGTGTCACCCTCTCGAAAAAGAAGATCCACAACTGATATAAAGATGCTGGTAGCTTGCGAAAACTTTATCGTTTAAGATTTCAAGTCAGAACGTTAAATAGACAGTAAATGTCCCAATCATTTAGAAGATTATAACTAAATATATTCTCTCCTCATCTTATCGCAATCAGTTTACCTCTGTTAATATTTTATTTCAAATAAGTTCTCGCTCCTAACAAGAGCAATTTTCCTAAAACCGGTAGAAAAAATTCCCACTGTAATCGTACATTTCCGCGGCTATGTGGAGTGGTGAACCCATCTTTTAGCGCGTTAAGAAAATCAAGGAAGACAGTGATACCAGTGTGATGACGTGAGGATACCTAGTTGGATTCAACGTTTTCTAGGCATGTGTGGGTGACGTCTGGCGCTAAACTTTCTCGTAGTAGAAGCTCGTACTGCGCTGTTAAGCTAACTCGATGGGGCAGAGATTCGGTCGTATAACTTCCGACTTCTGACGTTTCCCGGGCGGTAAAAAAGGACTAGTCGACCCGCCGACCTAGAACCGTTTTGTTGCCGTCACGTAAGTTCCAAGTTACTATTTGCAAACATGCAAAAGCTTTAGCCACCTTAAATTTACATTTTTTAAAGATAAATTTTTAATATTGGTTTCAAAATGGATCGAATATCACAATATCCAAGAAATGAAAAAGAATTAATTTTCCAGCCGGACTCGTATTTCGAACACAGAGCCATTTATCACTGTCAACGAGATTAATCAGCCCTTCAACTAATTAATATCGGCTCGACGAGCGTTCTCTGCTCCTTTAACCACAACTCCTGCCTGTACTTTTTCCACAGAATTTTTTTCACCTTGGCTTTTTTATTATTTTTTTAACACGAGGAAGAAACTGCATCTTCCGGAAGGCGTCTATTCTCGAAGGGGTAGTTACGCCGCTTGCAATGGTGATGTTTCCGCAATATCACGCGTATCAAAGTAGTAAAAAGCTCAACTCTCGTGGCACCGCTGTACAGAAAGATCGATGTGGCTCGATCATAAGCTTGGTAATAAATCCGGGAGGTAAAAAGTTAAAATGTTTTTCATCCTCGTTCCGCGATATCTTTTTTTCTAGGTTGAACGAGCTGCTCTGGATGACGTTTGCTAGCCTCGGGAAATCTTCTTTTGATACCTGAAAACGAGGTGAAACTGAATCATATCGGGGTCCAGGATTAAATTTTTAATGTAAACTATTTGTAACCATATTTTTATGCCGATCGTAAAATTTTGATTTCTTTCGTTGCCATATTAAATTCCCTATTTCTTTAATGTGGATTTCTGTACATAAAGTTTTATTCTGCCCACAACTGAACATTTTTTTCTCTGGGTTTTCATTTTATTTTTATGTTGAACTCAGCACAAAAATTCAGTTGATGGCTGCGCCTCGTAACGAAGGGTTTTGTGAATGGGATGCTGCAGGGAGTCGAGTATTGAAGGGAGAATCGAGAGTGACGGTAATAACAGACCTGTCTATCAAAAACGAAGGTTTTGACCTCGCTTCGCGTACCGACATAACGGTTGCAACACTATTCCGGCAGTGATCTGTCAGTTATTTTTGCTCTGCCCGATATCCGCTTCCGTAATCGGTTCTGCGAACACGGTCCCTCCCGACAAAAACTTGAGTAAAAATCACATTGCGATTGCAAAGGGGAAGAAATGGCGGAATTGATTGGAATCGAGAAACGCGCTCTAATGAGTTATAAGGCTATCATTTGCTTTTTCCAAATCGATCCCCAACTTGTTGAGGAAAAAAAATTAGCACTCAATATACGGAAAAAGATTTGCAACTCCCTCTTCCTCAGTACTCCTACCCTCATCTTCTACTAACACCTCACCCTTCTCCGCACTCTCTCTTCTCTCATCAATCGGCTAATCCCATTATTCCCTTCCTTATAGTCCTCAATGTCTATACCCTCGCCTCTCTATCTCATGCGAAATTCCTCTTCTTTAAATCCGGCTTCGTCACATCCTTAGCTCCTCTCTCCTTCTCTTCCGGATTGCACACTCTTTATTTTCACATTTCACTGATTCCTCTATTCTCATGGCTCTGAAACTTTTTTGAAATTTTTTCCAACTTAGGTTGTCTCCCTCACTTCCCTTATTTGCCTTAGCTCTCCCGTATGATCTGCCCTATACTCCTATATCTTATCATTATCCCTTCTATATAGCACATCCCTTTCCTTTCCTAAGGGAGGCGAATAGACCAGGAAAGACCGGGAAATGACTGCGAAATGACCGACAATTAAAATTAAAAATACAGGAATTTATTTCTGATCGCAGTAAAATTAAAGTTGCCATTATTCAAATAATTTTTGTCAATTTAGAAAAATTATTTCTATTGCATCTACAGTCGCAGATTTTTCAGATTATCTCAGTGTAATAAAATTAAATGATAATTTATTTTTAATGGTTTATTATTTTCCAATAAATATATATAAACATGCAGAAACAATAACTATCATAGTTTAAACAGAAATTAATTTGCCACGTTTAATTCGTCTACTTCTCATTTTCCCTAACTTAAACAGTGAATTTTAGAAAATAATTATCGTTTTTATTTTAGGATAGAGAATTTTCATAAAGAAATGTAATTTTATTTGGAACAGGGAATTTTTCACATGAAACGGGATTTTTTTGAAAAAATTATCATTTAGATTTAGAAGAAATTAATTTTTTTAAATTCCTTGTTTCAAGTCAGAATTTCTAACGTTTTTGAAATTTCCCTCTTCTAAATTTAAAGTAAAGAAAGTACTTCAAATAGCCTTAATAAAATTCAAATATTCCAGTTAAAGATTCATCAGTTTAGTTGAAAATTCATGAGTTTGCTTTTCTTTTCTATTTTAAAATTCCACAATTTTGCTGTTAACCAGTCTTTTTTATTTGAAAATGCAACTATTTTGTTAAAAATTCGCGTATTTTGTTAAAAAATCGATTTTTTGTAAAAAATTATCTTCTTTTTTTTAAAGTTAATCTGCTTCTGTAAAAAAAATGTATTTTAAAATTAAAGTATTCCCGTTGAATTTGTATCGTTTTTGTAAATAAAATAAAATTACTTGGTTTAATATAAAGCTCTCTTGTTACAAATTATTATATTTCAGTAAATGATTCATCATTTTGACTCAAAAATATTTTTTGGTTGAAAATTATATATTTTTTGAACGATATAAATGTAACTAGTATTCCAGTTAAATATTCCACAATTTTATTCAAAAATTCTTCTGGTTGAACACTCAATTTGTCAATTGAAAATTTCTTTATTCAATTTTTGGTTGGAAAATATCTTTTGCAGTTGAAAATTTGTTTTTTTGGTTCGAAATTGATTTTTTAAAGTTAAAACGTACTTAGTTCACTTTTGCTTGATCATTTATCTTTTTAGGTGAAAAATCATCATTTTAGTTTAAAATTCAACTTTTTCAGTTAAAGATTCATAATTTTAGTTGAAAATTCATGTAGTTTGAAAATTAATGTTTTCACTGAAAATTTAACTGTTTTATTTTCTGTTTAAAAATATTTTTTCTTAGTTTTTCTTAGTTCCCTTAAGTTGGAACGTTCTGGAGTAGATTTTTTTTCATTTTTAACGTTCCCCATTCAAAATTACTGTTTATTTTTAAAGAATTTTTTAAAAGAAAAATTCATTTAATTTTTGAATTTCATTATCTATATTAAATTCTTTAATTTTAATCACTTTGAATTAAAATGTAGTCAAACTAAAAAGTTTTCAATCTTCAATGATTTAATTTTGAACGCTTTTAAGAACAAGAAATACAATTTAAATTCATCTAAACTTTTATTAACACAGTTTCCAAAATTGAAATCTTAAAATATTCCATTTTGAACGTTTTGACATGGTCATATTTTTAAAATTTCAATCCAAAATCATGCTGGTGTCAAAATCTCTGATTCAAGTTAAATTTTTTAATTTTTAGCGCCTCTACTTAGGAATTATACAATTCAACTCCCTTTTTCTATTTAAATTGTCCAAAAGAGTTCGCATATTTTTCTTAAGTTTCAGCTGCTTGCAATTTGAAATTATTATTTATTAATGATTGCTTCAAAAATATTTCAAGCAATATATTTAAAGATTGGTTTAATAAAGAATTTTTATATTTGCATATCTTTATTAGACACAAAAATGTCCTTATCTAACCTATTATATGATTTAAAATCAATTGATTTCTTGCAAAAAGATTTGCCGATATTTATCCACTTCCGCAATTGATAATATATGTATATGAAAATTGTGGGTTTCGAAAAGAGAGAGAAATAGAGAGAAAATAGAGAGAAAGAAAAGAGAAAGAATTATTTTATAAACCGGGAGAAATCACGAATATTCACCGGGAGAACTGGGAGAAAGCCGAGAGACGAAAATGAAAATAATTGTGGTAACCCTGAAAACACAGTCGAACCTGGATATAGTGTTTCTGGATTTAGTGTTTCCGAGAATTGACGCCGCGCGGAAGTGATGGTTGAGAGTAGCCGCGGGAGGATGGGTGGTGCTCACTCAAGCGTCACCAAACAGAGAGAGAATCAAGTTAAAGAAAAAATAGGAGAGAGACAAAATAATTTCGAGACTCTCGATTTAATATCACAGTCAGTCCGGAAATGGCCATTAAATCCAGGTTTGATTGTACTTCAAATATGGTTTATTTAACATGAAATTTAATAATCTTAATAATCCTTTTGGAACACCACCCTTAAGTGTATGGCATCAAATTAATAGTGGCACTAATAGGAAGCGTCACATGAGAATTTAATTATGCGTTATGCAAAGTTTGGATTATGTTGACGATGTGAATGCAAGCTTATTATGGTTGCGTGGGTTTCTGCAAATGAGCCGTAATGAATGAAAGTAACCTAACTATAAGCGAGATCATGTAAACGAAGAAACATACCGTTTTCCTGGAAGATTGCCAGAAATTTGACGTTTCTGACACAATGAATATGACTTTTTTCTTTTCGTTTGAAAGTTGAAGTCAGAGATTTTTTTAAAAAAGGGGCCGCTTAAAAACTGCGCCACACTTCGGGGGGGGGGGGGGGGGGGGGTTTTTTGACAAATTTTGAAAAAAAATTTAAGTTTTTATTTTTTCTCAAATTTGTTT
>JAAAKG020125686.1:0-14886 GCA_010014905.2 Druon quercuslanigerum
CACGCCTTTCCCACGTTTCAAAAATGTCCTATAGTGCACTTAATAGAGAAAAAAGTTGCCCCCCCCCCTGAGACCCCGCCGCACATTCCTCAAATCCGACCCTAAAATCGTAATCAGCAACCCGAAAAACCCGCGGATATTGTTTATCACAAAAAATAGACTTATATTCCTTTAAAGCCTATTTATAGGTTTTCCGGCAGTCTAGAGGTTAAAGGCGAACATTTTTACCAAAATATCTGGATTACAATTGGTTAACTTTGTCATATGTGGATTAAAAATCGGATTGAAATAAAAATACTTGGAATGCCTAAATCATCCAATTTTTTCGATTATAAGTGGATTGATCTAAATTAATTAGGATTAAAAGAGTATTAGGGCGAATTTATACTGGATTACAAGTGGATTTTTGGACTCAACTAAATTACTCCGAATTATTTGGATTACAAATGGATTACACTTTATTACAAGTTCATTACTACAGAATTACCTAAGTAAACATATAATCAATGGAAAAATTAATTTTCTCATAAGAAGATTTCAAAAACATATTTTTGTGACTGAAAGACAGAATTTCTAATGAGACAGTAAAAAATGACACTGTAGACATAAACGTTGCTATATTTCCATCTAATAGCAAACTTTCAAGCATGTAATAAGCAAGCATAAAGGTAATCAAATTAGGTATTTTTTGAAATCGAGTTTCTTAAAGAATCAAAATTTTTTCTGAAAAATATGAAAGGCAACCATGAAGGAGTTGTTACGAAGATAAATGAAACCTTAAAATTTTTTTTTTGTATTTTTGTTTTAATGTCCAATCTTGGGCTACCTATATTGACGCTACTAAGAAATTAAGTGGCCAGGAATCAATCTTGATCAATAATAAAAACTAATGCTTTCAAAGTTCCAATTAATTCAAAGTTGAAAAAATTAATTCGATAAAAATTTCATATCATGCAGCCCAATATGACAATTGAAATAACTGGCTCGATAACAAAACTCTTGAGCTCTTGATTAAGATTTCAAAAATAGGAAACGTCCACGGAAGAGATACGTTCCCATTGAGCTCTTACGGTATCTTGGACAAGATTACAGGGCTGGTAATTAATATATTGAGCTGTAATTAATATATTGGTCGAACCTGACAAGTAACATATTATTATGGACGACTTCAAAGGATCTGACCTTTTTTACTCTAAAGAAAATATTTTTTCCTCTCTTTGCAACGACAGATTCAGGCCCCACGCATATTTCTTCCGCCTCGCATGAGATTTTTATCAACAATTATTCGCGCCCCGAGTGTAGCGAGTTCGCGACGATTTGCCGCTTTCGCCGTTAATTCTCCGGTACGTGCCTCACTTTCGCGGTGCTTCGTACACTGCAATTAATAACGATTAACCGCGTTTGACGACTTGAGAGCGAATAATCCTCTTGAGGGCAGAATCAGATGAATTCGAACTTATTAGACGTGAGGATTAATGTATGTTTAATTTATAGAGAGTACAGCCAGATAATTTATTAATTATTATGATGAGCATAAAATGGTTGAGTGTGAAATTCAAAATAATAATGCAATTATGCGCTGCAGTGCAAATGCGAAATTACGTTTTTATTTAGAGTGTAACTAGAGAAAAACAACTTGTACAAACGCGGTTCAGCGGAGGTGAAGTATTATTATCAGATTACCCTAGATTACCTCTACGTACAGAATTTTCAACAAAATATATGAATAACTTTAAACGTAATAAAAACTGTATAAGCGGATCTCTTAAAACATTCAAAAAAGTTGAATAAAAAAAAAGATTATTTTTTTCCGAGAAAGATGAATTTTCAAGAAAAAAGTGCAGTTTTCAACTAACTAGTTGAATTCTTAACTAAATAAATTATTTTAAACCGTATCATTGAATTTCCCAATAAGAAAGAGAGATTTGTCAAAAATTGAAATTACCGAACCTTCAGACAAAAAATGAATTTTTAATGAAAAGAAAAAAAACGAATTTTTCAAAAAATAATTAGATTTTTAATCTAGGATATGAATGTTGAAATAAAATTAATTAATTAAATTTTACACATTAGAATAAATTGTCAACTACCATGATATACCTTTAAGCAAAAAATGCATTTCGAACAGAGCAGTTCTACATTATATCAAAGATTCGGATTTTCAACCCAAAAAATGAATGTTTAACCAAAAGGATTATTTTTCACAATAAAGATGAACTCTTAACAAAATACCAGATTTTTTAACAGAGCACTTCAACAAAAAAGTTGAATTTTGTACCAAAGTTATTGGTGTTTTAAAAAAGTCCAATTTTTAACCAAAAAAATTAAGTAGTTACATCTTGAATTATAAACTTAGTTATTAGGTAAAAAAAATTATTAACAAAATACGCAATTTTTCAACCAAAGAGTTGAATCTTTAAATAAAGCATCTACATTTTTTTTTATAAAATCAATTTTCAACCCAAACTATTAATTTTATACAAGAAAAGAAAAATCTTCAACAAAAGCCATGAATTTTCAACCGAATACTACAATTTTTAAATAGAAAACACAAATTTATTATCAAAATTTAAAAAAATAAATTTTAAGTATAAAAAACAACAAATCTTTAAGAAAATTGTTAAACTTTGGATTAAAATAGTTCCATATTGAACAAAAAATGATGAATTCTCAAGCAAGAAGATTATTTCTCTATTTAAAAAAAGCACAAATTTTTAAAGTACTACCTGAATTCTCAGACAAATAGTTGAATTTTCCGTAAAATAATAGTTTTTATACAAAAATATGAACTGTCAATCTAAAATCGTAATATCCCACCACAAAAAGTTAGTTTAAAAAAACGTACATGAATTTTCAGTTGAAAATGACAAATTTTCACAAATATGAAATATTTCAGTTTTCAGTAAAAAAAAATGAACATAAAGTGAAGAGAACAAAACAATTAAATTGAAAAACAATTACTTTTGAAAAAAATTGTTGAATTTTTTGCAAATTATATTAGTTTTTACTAAGTAGTTGAACTTTTAAATAAAAACGCGAATTTTCAACGAAAACGATTCATTTTCTACCAAAAAAGACGAATTTTTGACAAAATAGTTGTAAACTATAGACTTATTATTTCATTTATAGTATAAATAATATATTTTATTATAGTATAAAAATAATATTTTCTATAAAAAATTTCTTAACTTTTTCTCCTCTCTTACTTTTATTTAACACACAAAATTT
Organism: Druon quercuslanigerum; assembly: GCA_010014905.2. Lineage (NCBI taxonomy): Eukaryota > Metazoa > Arthropoda > Insecta > Hymenoptera > Cynipidae > Druon > Druon quercuslanigerum. The sequence continues at coordinate 3,229 of JAAAKG020125686.1, forward strand.
CTAATTCAAATTTATATTTCAAAATTTTACATCAATAATTAAATTACATCAAATACCAATCATAAAAAAATAATAGAAAAATTAAACTTTTCATTCTAAAACAACTTTCAGTTAAAAGATTACAATTTAAACAATTGAAATTTTAAGCTTTAAAAATACCGTCAATACCTTTTTTGCTAGCTGTTAATGTGCTAATAATTCGAAATCTTAAGTTTTTTTTTGTATAGAGTCAAGCCTTTTGAAATTGAATAATAATGATAGGCCTTTATTATTTTAAAATTGATAATGCAAGGATTTCAACACATTGATTCTCAATATTTTCAAATTTATGTTTTTAAAATCGAACAATTCTGGTGGGTATAATGGAAACTTTTACGCCTCATAATTATGATCATTTTTTATATAGGCATTCAAAATTTCGTTAGTTTTGATAATTAAAAATTTGTCAAAGTAAAAATTTTAATCTCAATCGAATCAAAAGAAAAATTTTTAATAGGATGAAGTTCAAGCATTAAGGTGTAAGATACCAAATACATTTTTATCCATTTACTTTCAAAGAGACACCTTTTTTTTAAAATTACACTAACTTTTCTTTAAATCCCTAAAATTTTCAAACTTTCTAGAGTTGTATGAATACTGGCAATGAAAATCATATTTTGATATCAGATAAAAACAAATTTAATTGTTATTTTTATAGTAATATTAGGAGATATTCTAAAATGATTTTGAAAAATCATCGTAATTTTTTATTTTTTAAATTTTACTTATAAGAATCAAAAATTAAATAATTGGTTTACGATTCCCCTATTTAATAATAACACTGATAGCAGAAACACTAATTTTAAGCCAAAAAAGCCATTAATAAGCATACTGAAATTCATAAGAGCTTAAATATAGACAGGCAGATATCACTCTGTATTTATAATAATTTTTAATTAAATAATTGTAGCAGATAAAAAAATATTTTTGAACATTATCAAAATTTCTATTTCAATAATCAGGAATTTTAAATTTTGTCATTTTTGATAACTAAAAATATTACAAAAGATTATTTTGATTTCAATCCATCAAAAGCTAACAAGAATTTAATAAAAAGAGGCTTATACATGAAATAAAATATACGAAATAAATTTGTGTTTATTTACTTTGAAAGACATATATCAAAATAATTCAACGCACTTTTTAAAAAATTTCCTATATTTTCAATATTTTTTATGTCCTGTAGTAACTCGGATCCCATTTGTGTACAATACAACTTATTTTATTTCACCGTATTTGTTCTACCCAAATATTTGTACCTGAAGTTTCGATTTTGTATAAAATTTGAAATTTATGACGTCAAACAACTATTTCAAAGATATGTAACTCCTTAAATTAAGGTTCCAGTTGACTGTTTAGAAAAATGATCTTATTCAAATATATTTCGTTTTATTGATGTGATTTTCTTACTAACTCATAGCAATTTCACTAACAGATATAAATAATAATTTGCTTCCATAGGCTAAAATTTTTGCATCATATCAAACGATTCCTTTCTATTGAAGAAATATTTTATAGGTATTCAATACCATTATTTATTCGTATCGTAAATTTTCTTTGATTCAAAATTTTTCCTCAGTTTCTATTCTTAATGGAATAACATTTTGTAGATGTTTAATGTTTTTTTAAAATATTTACGTCAGTTCTCTCTATTTATAGTACTGGTCGCTTTTAACCTCTTCATCATCCAAGCATAGGATGTCGAAACAGCAGGATCATACATGCAAGATCTTAATGTGTTTCAGAGAGAGCAAAGAGCATTCTGGGTGATAGTAATGCATTAGATGAGGTGAAGATCGCAACTAATAATGGACCTTATGAAGTCAACATCGCGGCAAAGAATTGGGTGAATATTGACTCATGTAGATGGATTTTAATTATGCATTTTGAGCTGCTTCAGGTGAATTAAACATTTATCAATAAATTTTAAAGTACCACTACCTTCACTATGGATAATATAAATTTTTCAGTACCTATTGTAGAATTCTCTCAATTTTTTGCATATTTAAGATTGAATAATAGTCCAGGCTATCTGGCTTCAGCATAATTTATTTTTTCGACTGAAGTACAGCCTCGATTTCACGTTCAAAATATGTTTGAATACTGGTGTTGAACATAACCTCGCGTTATCTAACCGTGATTCTTCCGGAAACATTGTTTAAATAATTCAAATACATCTGAAAAATCGTTTTTTCACTCTAGATCGACTGGATATTATTAGGAAGATTCGGTATTCCACCCATTTTTAACTCTTTAAAAACCTTTGTCGAATGAGACGTCCCGCGTTAAAATTGGCGAATTTACTAATTATTTATTAACAAAAACCATTAAAAAACGCTATTTTTAACGAAAAATGGTATCTTTCTGAATAAATGAAACATGTTAAATTATCGCAAACTGTCCGCTGTGATGATACAAATATCCATGATTTTTTTCGATCCAACATTTTTGAAAGGATATGAATAATCGGTTTTTGACAACAACAAAAAACGGCTAAATAAAAAATGTTATAAAGACATGAAAAAACGTCGTATAAGTTTCTGCAACATATAATTCAATTTCTTTAGGCTTGCACTATCAAAATATTCTATTAAAAGTCGTCATTTCTATTTATTGTTTATTGAAAAATGCATTTGTTTATTGCACAATTTTATACATGCGTCTAAAACTCAATAACTTTTCGGAATTTCTTCATAGCGATTTGTAACACTTACCGTTGTATTGCTGCCTCTTTTCTCAAAAATTAAAAAAAAATGGGCTCGCTAGCTCCATTACGAGTCAAGTTAGCTTTTTTTTCAAAAAATTGCATGGAGAAACCGGACTTTTTTTAATGTACAGTGTCAAACTTTTTTATCCACTTCTTGAAAATGCGAATATTACTTGTGTTTACCTTTAAATCGTCGGAAGTCCGAGGTTACGAACTCGAACTCGGCGCCTGGATGATGGTGGGGGGAGAGCGTCATCGCGCGCTCTGGAAACTGAAAAACTGGCTTCAAATTCGCCGCGCTGAAATTATTCACGTTTATTTAACTTACGGAAAATATTTAATAGCAGGGAACCTTTAAAATAAATGTTGAGCAGTAAAACATAAACGATTCTTAAAAAAATGTAACACTAAATTGAATGTCGCATTGTGCCGACGAAGGAATTTAAAAAAAAAAATAATAATAATAATTTCAAATAAAAAATTCTTATTTTTTATTTGTGAGCCTCGACGGCTTTTCTTATAAGTACTGTAAATAATAATAATGATGTAAATTTTATTGAACGTCAGTTGATTACAATAAAATGTTAATAAAGAACTTTTTTCAGAATGAGTAGTTGTCATGTTTTATTTTAACACTTCTATTATATGGTGAATATTATTATTTTAAAGGTTTCCTGCTATCAATAGATTGCCATAAATTAAATATAAGTTGATGAAAAATTTACAGCGTCGTCCAAAAAATTAAGTAAATGTATGATCGATGCGCGCGATGACGCTCTCCCCCCACCATCATCCAGTGAGCCGAGTTCGAGTTCGTACCTCGGACTTCCGACGATTTAAAGGTAAACTTAAGTAATATTCGCATTTTCAAGTAGTGGACAATAAATTTTGACTCTTTAACTGTAAATTAAAAGAAGTCCAGTTTCTCCATGTTTATAACTTAAGGCGTTGCAATTTGTTGAAAAAAAGCTAACTTGGCTCCTAATGGAGATAGCGAGAACATTTTTTTTAAATTGAAGAGAAAAGAGGCAGCAATACAACGGTAAGTATTACAAATCGCTATGATGAAATTTGGGGAAGTTATTTAGTTTTAGAAGCACGTATAAAATTTTGCAATAAACAAATGCACTTTTCAATAAAAAATAAATAGAAATGACTACTTTTAATAGAATATTTTGATAGTGCAAGCCTAAAGAAATTGAATCATATGTTACAGAAACTTGTACGACGTTTTTTTAAGTCTTCATAACATTTTTTATTTAGCTGTTTTTTATTGTTGTCAAAAACCGATTATTCAAAACCTGTCAAAAATGTTCGATCGAAAAAAGTCATGGATATTTGTATCATCACAGCGGACAGTTTGCAATAATTTAACATGTTTTATTTATCAGAATGATACCAAAAATATTATTGAAAAAATAGCGTTTTTTAATGGTTTTTTGTCAATAAATAATAAGTGAATTTGCCAATTTAAACACGTGACGTCTCATTCGACGAGGATTTTTAAGAGTTAAAAATGGGTGAAATACCGATTCTTTTTAATAATACCTAGTCGAGCCATAGTGAAAAAATGATTTTTTAGATATATTTTAATTAATTAAACAATGTTTCCTGAAGAATCACGGGTGGATAACGCGAGGCTATGTTCAACACCAGTATTCAAACACATTTTGAACTTGAAATCGAGGCTGTACCTTAAATTTTAAAAAATGCAGATTGTCTGGAGTATAAGAGGATTAACGCGTTTCCCGCTGTATAAATAAGTTCATTATTCATAAAAATCTTTGGAATCACTAATTCATATTATTTACATTTGAGCTCTTATGTTTCCGCTTTCCACTTTATAGTTGACTTTTTAGTTATTGACTTTATATTTAAGAATAACATAATTGAATTTTAAAAATCTTGATGCCTAATTTTTCAAAAATATTATTTTTATCGACTTAGTATCATTATCCTAATTTATAAACCTTAAATTTCTGAACAAGGTTTAGAATTCTTGAATTTATAACACTGCAGGTTTAAATTAATAAATTTATAAGCTTTCCATTGAGAAAGTATATCCTTTTCACTGTTTTTCAAATAAAAAATCTATAAGGTAGGACTCACATCATTTAAAATTCTTCAGTTTTAACGGTAAAAGTGAAAGTATTTTTTTTATAAAGAAATTACATTTTTTAGTAAAAACGTATATTCAGTCCATTTGAGTGTCACTTGCTACTATATGCTCATGTAATGCTAATTATTCAATATATATTGATCATGCTTAAACTTGATTTAATTCTATTTTAGATGTATAGTTCTGAAAGTTTTTTTTGCTTCGAACCTCAAAATAAATCTTTCAAAATTACATATTGAAAGCTTTTTTTGTCAGTTTTAAATTTAATAGACTTCACTTGTTGTACAATTAGCAGTTTATACAATTTTTAAATTAATGCCCCTGGAAAAAATGCAAATAAAATAAAACATTTTTAAAAATAACTCAGGAAATCCAAGCCCTAAGAATGAGAAATACTTGAAATTGTGCAATTTAGTACACTATAATCAGATATACACAGAAACATAATTTATATTTTTTTATTTCTTATTTCAAATGTAATACCTTAAGATTTTCCGATTTTTATTAAAAAATTTAAAGAAAATAAATATTTAAAATTAAAAAATATAATAAATTTAAAAATCCCATGAATAAAGAATAATTATAAATAAATGTTGAAGATTGAACAAAGTTTAATTAAATTCCTCTAGTATACATTTAAATAATTTTAGAAATAGGCATTGCAAATTGAATCTTTTTTTATACGAAAATCTGCTTGAAATTGTGGAATTTTAAACATTGGGTTCATATACGTAACAACCTTGTTTCTTATTATTTAATCTTCAAATTAATAAATCTCAAGAATTAATAATAATTCTAACTAAGTGTTCAAAATTTACTTTTTTGAAATTAAAAAGTTGAAAATTGAGGTTTTTAAAGCCAAAAAAGATCAAAATTAAACTGTCTGCCACTGATACTTTTGTCGTGAAATAATTTCTTTCATTTTCAATGCTTGTGATTTTATAGTTCTGTATTCTCATCTTGAATGCCGAATTTTTATTTTTTATTTCAGTGCAGGTGTTTGCACATATCTAGTAAAGTTTTACTTTTTAGAGTTTCTTATTTACCGCTAATATTAAAAAGTTTTTAGATTTCTTAGTCCCAATTTCTTGCGAATATTTATCAATGAACAGAGTAGAAGCACGAATTAAAAAATGAATTAGTTTTTTTATATTTTTAGATGAGCCTTTTTCAAATACACTATAGGCTTTCTAGAAACCCATCTCCTTTTTCTATTTTTCTTCATTATAGGTCTACACTACTCTGTATGTATATACGACTTATTTATAAAAACTGTTATTTTCGAAAATGTTTTACTGAAAAATGTTATTATGAATAGTCATCTGCATCTGAGAATAAATTAATAAATAAAAAGAAAAGGCGAAAACACCTAATCATGAAACAAAATTTTGTTTCTAATGTTCAATAAAGTACTCCTATTAAGAAATAAATAATAAGAAGAAATTTCACGTCTTAAGAACCTCATTGATTGTACCGTCATACAGCTTGCAAATAGAAGCCTTATATACTAGAAACTGGAATTGTATACGATTTCGCTTATTATTATAATTAATATTCAAAATACCGCTGACATTCATAGCATGAAAACAAAAGTTAACACTAAGACTGCAGGGCGCAAGATAAGCATGTAAAGTCAAGACGCGGGACTAAAAATTGAAATCTTTGTCAGTTTCATATTTTTTGTCAATTTTTTTATTCAAAGAACGCAGAAAATTACAAGAAATAGGTGTAATTATTTAAAAAATAATATTTTAGTTTGTACACAGTTTTAAACACTCCGAAGTCATCTATTGCCCTCATAAAAAACAATAAAATCTACCTGAAGGTCTCGGAGATATTTTGTGGTGAAGAAAGTCAAGCCTCAGAATTTAGAGTCCCGTATGTCCCGAAATTTCGACAGTTTCAAAAAACCATTTGAGCCAGAAACTTTTCTTGTCTGACACTAAGGTTTCGCCAATTTGCACAAAAATCCAAAGAACCTCGAGCAACATCTGATATTCCTCAGAAATTTTGACCCACCATTCCGAGCTTAGAACTTTGTTAATTATTGAAAATTATCGGAAAAAGATATAAATGCGGTAAAATCCATATCAAGATTTATTTTTCTATCTCCCTCTTTTCCAAGTCCTTTCTTTTCCTTTTAGTCTCCTTTTTATTCGTTTTATTCCTTTTTCTCTTTCTCTTCGGGAAACTGTAGTGCCGCACGCTTTGAGAGAAGCCGGCCGATGGACAAGACTGTGCTGCTGCTGCTGCCGCAACCTGAGTGATATAAAACCGGCATCGAGAATAAATACTCCATTGCGGGAGTCCCGGCCCTAAATATTCATGGGGCACACTGCCGTCTTATAACCCCGGCTGCGGCCGTAAGGGACGTCACGATTACCACTACTATCAACGCTACTTGCATGGTACTATCATCGCTACTGCATGCTACATGAAAACAGTATGTGTGTTCTACCTGCTAACGTTATACTGCGTTATACTACTGAGCGTATCATGGTGGGATAGTTTTCTGCATTTACTTTGATCTGGCACATGCTAGCTTAACGCTGTTAAATTCTGGATTTGGATAAAATAGAATTAAATTGAGTGCTATCCACAAATTATTGAGCATATTTTTGAAGAGGTTCTATTCAGGATAAGGTGACAATTTTCAGGGTTTCATTAGAAGTGTGAAGGCAGAATGTGACATCACTCATCAAAAATTTAAATGTGAAAAACAATTTTTTGAATTGCTGGACAAATATTACATTATCGATTTCATTTTACAAGTACAGTCAAACTCGGATATAAGGTCCCCGGATATATCCCTTCCGAAAATTGACGCCGCACCGCAGGTAGGAGTAAAAGGAGTTGCGGTGAATGTGCGGTGGTCACTCAGGCGTAAACAAACAAAAGCCTTTTGATCCAAAGCTGTACTCTCTCAGGTTTGTTCCCCACCACCGCTATCCTCAAAAGCGGCACAGTCTATGAGTTTTACTGTATAAGCGTCTAAATACAAAATTAAAACTCTTTAGACTATCCTCTTTTGTATGCCTTTTTTGAATATTTTCTTCTATTTCCTAGAAACTTGCGCTTTCTATTACTTTTCACTTACATGCGAAATGAATGAATAGAACCCAACAATATGATCTAACTATTTTTCTTTAAAGTTTCATTCTTTTTATTTCAAATGTTTAACTTCTTTGTTGAACATTCGTCTTTTTATTGGAAAATTCTTTCTTTTTGGATTGAAAATTCATTTTCTGGTAAAGCAGTTATCTTTTCTGGTTATAAACTCATCTTTTTCTATTATAGTTAATTCTTTTTAATTAAACTGTCACCTACTGTATTCTTTGTTTAGAAGTCATCTCTTTTTGTTAAAAAATCAAATAATAGGTTCAAGCTCGAACCATTTTGTTGGAATTTCGTTCTTTTAGTGGAACATCATTGGCTTAAACTTAAAATTAAACTGATTTATTTTTGTATTGAAATTCATCCTCTTTACTTAAAAATTCTATAAATAAATGTTATATTGAAAATTGAATTGTTTGGGTTGAAAATTCAACTATCACCTAATTGGCTTTGAAAAGGGCTGAAAAGTGCAGGCTTCTTGAAAAAATACATTTGATTACACATTACTAACATATATACTATTCTATACATCCGAAATAAAAAAATACGCATTAGGTATAGTATTATATCAATAATGAGAAAAAAGTGACTGGGTTTTAAAGAAAAAGTTTTATAGTATTTTTTATGAGTATCAATATCGAAAATGAACTTTATAATCAGCATTTTTACCAATAACTCAGACTCCGGATTCTATAACCACGCATAAAATGTGCCTAGCAGCTTCAGGCCGCTCGAGTTGGCCCCTGATGACTTGAAAATCAGTTTTAGAAAATTACATTGCATATGTTTTTTCTCTTGGCAAAAAAGTTGTATCTTTTACTGTTTTCGTACAAAATCAAAAAAACTTGATTTTTCAGACCAGCAGATTTACTAAATTTCTTCACTTCAACTCGCTCCAAAAGACAAAGTTCTTTAAACTTTAGGATAAAAGTTAAACACAATATCCTTCGATCTGTTCTTAAAATAATGCGCAATTTAAAATTTATTGATTTTGTTAAATAAGAAAGTTATACATTTTTTTGGCAATCAGTATCAAAATAATGTTAGCTAATTTTCAAACTCTTCGTTTATCGAGGGAATTTTGAGTAAGCCCAATCTTCCATCAAAACAAATGCTTGGTAGGATATAATTAAGTTTTCTGAAAAGTTTTATCCTATTTGAATTATTCGTTGACAAAATAGGATCATTCAAATAGCATTTACCGAGCACGTGAGGGGCGGTTGCATCGCGCTATTTAGCCCGTTAGAATACAACTATGATTGTATATAATGTCCTTGAAATAAGTGTACATTAGAAACATAATGTAAACAAAAAGCGAGGACATCTTCAATTCATTTTTAAGATTATCTAGGATACTATTACACACCTCTTAAAATTTAGAGAACATTTTACTTAGTTCCTAAGCAAATAAATCTATAAATATTGAAAATGAGTAACTAAAAAAGTAAATGTTAAGTTTTCTAGAAACTCTAACTGGAGCAAGAAAAATAAAAAAAGAAGAAAATAGGGCTAATAACATTAGCAAGGTAAAGAAAAACAAGGTATTTGTACGTACACTTTCTTTAAAAAGATAAACATTTCAATACTTAAGCAACTGAATAAAAAATAGATTAATTAACTTTAAAGATTATTTTTTTATTATTTCCATTTTGTAAAAATTTGCACAAGTCATATTTAGGTCATATTTTATATGCATACTACTGTAAACTAGAGGAAATAAAGGAAACAGGATTTTTGTATTGAGTAATAAATTAAAAATATTCAGGATATTTTCAGTATAAAGTCGACAAGCACAGTACTCAATCTTTAACTCGATTTATGAAATCAAAAATGGTAGCCACATTGCTAAAACTAATAAAGTTTAGAAACGAAATATAAATTTACTGTAAAAAGAGTAGTTTGAGACGTAAATATTTATTTGGAAATAGTTGATCTAAATTTTCTTTTTTTTTATCTTCAGAAATTAGCCTTGATGTTTATTTAATCTCTATAATACTGTATTGGTTTATTATGTTCTTCATAAGATTGTCTACGAACTAAATTCATGCTGTTTTTACAAAAAGTATTTAATATGTTCTGAACCATTTTTATCTCATTGGTAGTATAATTACTGACAAGTTTAGTTTCAATAAAAACCAGTAAAATGTAGTACTACAAAATTTAAAAAAAAAAAGTTATTGGTAGATAATTAAACTGTTTAGTTAGAAATAAACTTTTATGTTTAAAATTTATAATTTTGGGTAAAAACTCATCTCTTTTAGTAGAAAATTGCTTTTTTTGTTTAAAAAATTATTGTTTTGTTTCAAAATTTGTGTTGTGAGATATACTTTTCTGAATGTTTGTAATCACCCTGTAAATACGTATATATAATGTAGTATACAGGGTGATTTTTTTTGCTTAAAGTTTTCAAATATCTCGAAAAATAGGCATTCTATGAAAAAATGTTAGGAAGCAAAATGTAATCACTCTGAGGAGTACATACACTGATGTTAAAATCGATTTCCCCACACCGACCCCTGGGGTGGGAGTGGACACAAGTTCGAAATCTTAAGTGGGAACCCCTATTTTTTATTGCATATTAGGATTCTTTGGATAAAAATGCGTATGATTTGTCTCAAACATTTTTCTCGTTTTGAATTTTTTTTCTACATTTTTTTCGAACTTGCCACCAACCCCACCCCCTAGGGGCGGTGTAAAGAACCTATTTTAGAATAAGTGTATGTACTCTTCAGAGTGATTAAATTTTCATTCATAACATTTTTTGATAGAGTGCCTATTTTTCGAAATATTTGAAAGTTTCAAGTTAAAAAAATCACCCTGTATAAATATTTAATGATTTTGCCCTAGAAAAATAATGGATTGTTTTTTGATGATTAAATTATGAATTAAATAGTGCAAAAAAGTAAAGACTAAAATAATTCCAGTCCAAAGGTGAGGGCTGTGGTCGAGCAAGTCGAGACTCCGAAATTGTTATTTACCACGCCCTCGATCAATGCTATCAGAATGCTCCTTTTTTGTTAACGAATAATATAATTAAGGTAAAACTTTGCAGAAAACTTAATTATATCCCACCAAGCATTTCTTTTGCTGGAAGCTTGGGCTTGCTTAAAATTCCCTCGATAAACGAAGCGTTTGAAAATTGTCTAACGTAATTTTCATACTGATTTTAAAAAAAATGTATAATTTTTTTATTTAACAAAATAAATAAATTTTAAATTGCACATTATCTTAAGGACAGTTTGAAGGATATCGTGTTTAATTTTTATCTTAAAATATAAAGAACTTTGTCTTTCGGAAAGAGTTGAAGTGAAAATATTTAGTAAATTTTCAGGTCTCAAAAATTAAGTTTTTTTGATTTTTTACAGAAACGGTAAAAGATACAACTTTTTATCGAGAGAAAAAAGATGCGCTATGAAAGTTTTTACAAAGTAATGTTTTATACAGTTAAATTTTCGAAAACTAATTTTCAATTCATCAGGGGCCAAATCAAGCGGCCTGAAGCGGCTAGGCAAATTTTATGCGTGGTTATAGAATCGGGAGTCTTAACTTCATATCTGTGGAGAGGTTGGATCAAGGGAAATTTGTTCCGACACAAGAGAGAATTGTTAGTAAATTTCACGTAAACCAAACTATTTATTAAAGGAAGTAAACTCCTACGTCTCAGAGCAGGGGCAATGAG
>JAAAKG020125697.1:0-14886 GCA_010014905.2 Druon quercuslanigerum
CCTTGAACCTTTCTGAACAACTTTCTCGCTGACAGTTTTCGCTTGCTCAAAATTCGCTTGACTCCCGAAACGCTAGATGTTGTTTGTGCACGAATTATGCACCGTCTTCGAAAAAAATTAGTAACATTTTTTAAATAAACCTTTTATCTATTGCTAACGCCATCGGTCGCAGTAAATGACAATACATATTGCTGATAAGTTTTATTACAAAATATCAACAAAATTTCCATTTCGCTGCGAGTTGAAGTGAAAAAAATCAAAACACTTTGATCAGAGAACAAAACAGTTTTTCGTAAATAATTCGAAAAATAAAAAAGTTGCAACTTTTTTTATGGAGAGAAAAAGATGCGAAATTAAATTTCCACTTTAAATATATATTTTAAAAAATAAAATTCAAGACTTCATTTTCAGGAGCTCAGAGGCCTCCCCACTCCAGCAAAATAATTATATATCTCCTTTTTGCATCCGACTCCTCAATTTAAATGCCGGATACAGAAAGAAAATATACAATAATTTCGCAGATTATAAGAGGGCTTTTGAATAATGTCTAAACCCAAGGTAAAAGAGAGTTTAAAGAAATTTTATATATCTTTCTATTTGGAATCTCAATTATTTATTAATTATTTTTAATTGATATTTCACTTACTTTACACTTACACACACATGCAGTGTCATTTATTGTGTATTTTGCAACAGAAAATGAATCTGCACTATTTTTATATATTGAAATTTATTGCTAAATTTTCATGTTTTTGAAAAGCAATGCTGTGATGAGTATTTCTCAGTATTTGTATTCGGATCTGACGCATGAAAAACACATCTACATGCAACAAATAGAGTCGTTAGACCTAATACTTTACTAACTCATTTTTATCAAAAATGGCTAAAATCGCATGTTTTTGTATAAGGGCGGTCATATTGACGATTTCGTAATTTTGAAATACTAGGAGTGGTTTTCAATCGATTTTCCAGCGGAACTTATCCCATGGAAAAATTTTTTTATGACGAAGTGTATAAAAGGAGCGATTCTGTACATTAGGTGTTGGCTGAATTATTACCATTAACATTTGTGGGTTACTTCCGAGGTAACGAGGAATTGAGGTAAATAAATCTGCTAGGCTAATTTCAGAAAAAGACATCTTTTTTTCATTTCGCTCCTTTTAGAACATTCGGAACTTCAGGTACATAAAGATTTTACAAGATGTCAATTATTTCTCGAAGGTAACAAAGATTTCAAGTATTTCGTATAGGTTTAAGACATCGAGCAAAGGCCTTAATTATTTCATTAAAATTTCCAATAGATTTCAAAGTTTGCACAAAGATTTTATTGATTTCGCAACGATTTCAATATAATTTCACAACTATTACCCAATAATCTAAATATTTCACAAAGATTTCTAAAAATTTTAAATATTTCAAAAAGATTTTGGATCGCTTTAAAATATTTTACTAAGACATGAATGATTTTCCAAAGATTTCACAAATATTTCAATAATGTCCCAAATATTTCAAATATTCCGGAAAGATTATGGATATTTTTCACAGATTTTACACAGAAATCAATGATTTCCCAAATATTACCAGATATTTCAAAATTTTCAAAAATATTTCGCAAAGATTTTCCAAGATTTCACAAAGATTGTAATGATTTCTTACAGATATCAAATATTTCGCAAAGATTTCGGATACATTTAAAAGATGTAACAAAGGCCTCAATTATTTCATCAAAATTTCAAAAAGATTTAAAAGACTACACATAGATTTCAATTATTTTGCAACTATTTCTATAATTTCACAAATATCATAAAATATTTCAAAAAGATGTCCATGGCTTCCATAATGATCTCAATAATTTACCAAAGATATCAACTTCAAGTTTTTAGTTCAGAACTGTTGACTTTTATCAAAAAATTATTATCCTTCATTTTAAAAATCCATCTTTTTGGATACAAATTTAACTTTTAAGTTCAGAAATTTTGAGTTTTATTAAGAATTTGTATTTTTAGAAGGAATGAACCTTTTTCTTTAGAAAATCATTGTGTTTAGTGTAAAATTCAACTTTTTGGTTGAGAATTCTTGAATTTGGTTAAAACATTTTGTTTTTAGAAAATGAATCTTTTTCTTACGAATTGATCTTTAACAAATAGGTGTTAAAGTTGAACTAATTTCTGAAAAATTAAAAAAAAAATGTCTTTCTTTCACAGAAATTCTACTTTTTGGTTAATCATTCTTGAATTTTATTACAAATTCGTCTTTCTTGTACTAAAATAATCTCTTTTACAAATTGATCTTTTTCGTTAAAGAAATTAATTTCTGGGTAGAGGATTCTGCGTTTTATTGAATATTCGTCTTTTCGTTTTAAAATTAATTTTTTTTAGTTGGAAATTTAACTTTTTGGTTGAGAATTCTTAAATTTAGTTAAAAATTGTTGTTTTTTTCGGTAGAAAATTAATCTTTTTGTTAACAGATTCATCTTAGCAGCTAAAATGTTAACAAATAGGGTTTAAAGTTGATCTCTTTTCTTAAAAATTAAAAAAATTCTTTCCTTCATAAAAATTAAATTTTTTGGTGACGAATTCTTGCATTTTATTGAAAATTTGTCGTTTTTAGTAGTAATCTAATCTTTTAGTTTAAATTTGTAAGCTTTTAGTCAAAAATTCATCCTTTTTAGTTAAAACTTTAGGTTTTTGGTTCAGAAGTTTTGAATTTAATTAAAAATTTGTCATTTTTAGTAGTAAATTAATCTTTTTGTTTAGAAATTTATATTTCTTCCTCAAAAATTAAAATTATTGGTTGTACTACTTTCTTAAAAATGCATTTTTGGTTTAAGGATTCAAAATTTTTATTAAAAATTCATCTCTTTGGTTGGAAAAGTGAACTGTTTAGTTAAAAAGTCCTTCTTTTTTCAAAAATTAATTTGATAACTTAAAATTTACCTATTTAATTATTGGTTGAAAATGGTTATTTTTTAAGTAGAAATTCGACTTTTTTTTAAAATTGTACTACTTTGTTAAAAAGTTTTTTTTTTAAATGAATCTAGTTTACTTGAAAATTCAACTTTCGGGTTTAGAGTTCTTGTATTTTGTGAGAAATATTTTATCAAAATTTGATAACTTTATTTATGAGAATTCTATTTTTTGTATAGAAAATTAGTTTTTTTAATAAATTGCAATTATTTATTTTTAACTTAAATACTTACACTTTTCCATTTTTGTTCAAAAATGTACATTTCTTAGTATAAAAATTCCATCATCCTCGGCTGAACTGTCACATATGATTGAATTAGGCACTGTGAAGCTAGAACGAATAAGTAAGAATATTCTGGCTTTGTAAACGCTCTTTTATAACATAGAACACTTTCGTAGGCTAAGAATATATACCACCTCCTCTCTTTTTAAGATAAGGGCAGCATACTCTACTCTTACATGCTAGGGCTAGGACCGACACCGCAGAGCCTCGGCCCCAAACTCATTCCTTGTCTGACTATTACGGCAGTAACGTGTGCCTCAAATAAAGTTACTGACCAGATCTACGAATCTGCGTGAGGATAAATTCAATTAAAGTGACTTTTTATTTAGACCGTCACATAAATTGGCGATCCATGCCAGGATACTTTGGTTTGATACGTCTTTCTTATAAAGTATCAATAAGAACCACAAATTTAGGAAAACACGTACTGAGCTGAAATAAGTAGGCTCACAGTGATTCCTTGTCTCAAAGATAAGACTAAAAGGCGAGACGTCACCCAACCAAGTTGGCACCGTTGGAATTGCAGAATTCACGAACTCCGGAACCCACGGCTGACCAAAACTAGTAGATCTACCCAAGCAGCCACCAACTGTCTTTGTGGAGAATCTCAAGTTAGTAAAAAGAAGAGGAAATCAAATAAAAGGACTGCTCTGTCACGACTCTCCAAGACCTCGTAAGGCTAGTCGATTTCGCGAGACTAGACCTTTCGTTAAAAAACGTTCGTAGATTCATTCATAATATTTGGCGAAGGTTGTAGCACCTTCGCTCTCAAATAGTAAATTTAAATTAGAAAATAGTCACTGGCTGGATGGAATATTAGGTACAGTTTTACACATACACACACTAATAAGAATAGAACCATGGCAGACCAAATTAAGGAAAACGCATCTTCGGAGACGGCGAATAACTCTACATCTCCAGCACACAATAATTTAGAGATCACGAATATTCCTGGATCCCAACCGACCACTTCTGAAAAAACGAATACCAATTTTGTAGCTACTAATACAGACATAATTGGCACGCAACAAAAATTATCGGATCGGATGTCTAACATGGAACTCGCAATAAATTGCCGAAAGGAAGAAATTCGCTCTATAGCAAAAGATTTAGGTTTAGTTACTTCAGACGAAATCGAAAGGGAGGACGAAGAGGAACTTGTAGCAGTTAACGATGACGCATTATCGGCAGAATCAGAAGAATTATTAGCGGAAAATCGAATGGAACCTAGGATTTCACAAAGGTTGTTAAACGAAAGGATAACAACCCCAAACGAAGTTATCCCGACAGAAGAAAGGCTTAGACAAAGATTGAATGAAAGAGTTACAACCACAGTCGCAACAATTCCTGTCAGAGACGCGGTTAAATTAATTTAAAAAGTCAATAGACAAGACGATATGAGAGTTGAACCCTTCATTGCTCTTATAAAAAGAATAAAGTCACAATGCACAAGTCCAGGAGTTTTATCAGACTGGATCATAGCAGAAAGAATCGAAGGAGAAGCGGAAAAATCTATTTGTTTTCTAACCATAACAAAATATAGTGAACTGTTTAAAGCTCCTAGAACTAATTTTGGATTTACTCGATCACTAGAAACCCACCGCACTAAAACCCAAGAAGCCGGGGAAAGTACACAGAATTTCAATATAAGATTCAACCAAAGAATGCACGAACTGCTGTATGCAGTACAATCAAAAAATCCTTTAAAGCATGAACGAAAAATTTACATAAAAAATGAAGAGCAAACAGTTCTCGAAAAATATATTATGAATTTGAAAGAAGAACTTTCAGACCGTGTTTTAAGCAAAAATTCTTACGATGTTAGAGAGGCACAACAAATGGCAATCCAATCAGAAGTCTGGCTTGCTAAATGAAGTAAAATTCGTCAATCAAAAAACCCGATAAAACACCAAATACCTACCCGAACAAATCTCACTAAAACTCCTTTCAAACCCGTTCAATCTCAATTCCATAAAAAAAATACCTTTTGATAAATAATCCTCCAAATCATAGCACACCTTTGCAGCAGAGACATATTTCTTTGGAATATGACGGTATACTTATCCCAAAGAACACCATAAAATTATAACCGTGGAAACAAACAAAAAGCAGGGGCACATTTTCATAAAAGATAATCCCTACATTCCAAATTCCATTTGCCTGATAATAGATTTACGAGTTTAAATTCCCTTTAGTAACGAAATCGAACTGGACTTGAGATTAAGTGATAAGGAGATAAACTAAAAGTTTATCAATGTTAACCCAAAACGAGAGGAGCGTGTACCTTACATCACACTAAAGGAACTAAATGCTAGATTAAAATTATTAAATGAAAAGGTGAGGCTGGATCATATCGAAGATGCCCATAGAACACAGGTGCAAAAGATAGCAATATCTGATCACGACATATTCTCACTAAAAGGAGATCCACTACCTTGCACAAGTTTGGCCTTACATAAAATCGTTGTAAAAGACGAAGAGAATATTAACATACGACAATCTCGACATCCGGAATGCCACAAAGAAAAAATTTCAAATCAGGTAAATGAAATGTCAGCTAAAAGAATAACAGAAGCATCGGACTCATCATTCAATTTACCACTTTGGGTAGTTCCGAACAAACGCGATGCATCGGGAAAACCTAAATGGAGGCTTATCATTGACTTCAGAAAGTTAAATTAAAAAACAGATCAAGATACATACCCACTTCCGGTAATCGATGAAATTCTAGACCACCTTGGAAAAGCAAAATGCTTTTCAGCCTTCGATTTGAGCTCAGGATTTCACTTAATTCCGATGAGCGAAGACTCAAAAAAGTACACCGCATTTTCTACATCGGAAGGACATTTTCATTACAACCGCATCCCGTTCGGACTCAAAAACGCTCCAGCCACATTTCAAAGAATGATGGATAAAGCACTAAGAGGACTGATAATAAAAATCTGTTTCGCTTATCTAGACGACATTGCTGTCTTTGGAAGTACACTCCAAGAACACAATGAAAATCTGGTTATTCTATTTAAACGTTTACGGGCCACTGGACTTAAGCTTCAACCAGATAAGTGCGAGTTCCTTCGACCCGAACTAGAAAACCTGGGACACGTGATCACAGAAAATGGAGTGAAACCAAACACATATAAATTATCAGCTGTACAACATTTTAAAAGACCCGAGAAAAAAAGAAGTCATGTCTTTTTTAGGACTAGCTGGCTATTACCGAAAATTTACTTCAAAAACTTCTCTACAATAGGTAAACCATCAACCGAATTGACGAAGAAACATAAATCCTTTGATTGGACACCATCTTGTGCAAAAAGTTTTAAAACACTGAAAGATGCTTTTTGCTCAGCACCGGTCTTAAGATATCCTGATTTCAGGGACATATTTACGCTGACCACCGAAGCAAGTAATGTTGGACTGGAGGCAATTTTATCTCAACAAGGACACCCAGTTTGCTACATATTAAGAACTCTTAATGAACCTGAGTTAAACTTCACCACTGCCAAAAAACAAACATTAGCAATCGTCTGGGCAGTAAAACGGCTTCGACAATATATTCTCGGACGTAAATTTATTATAAAAACGGACCATCAGGCTTTGACGTGGCTTTTTAACGTAAAAGAACCTTCTTCCAGGATAATGAAGTGGAGATTTCAAATAGAAGCTTACATGTACAAGGTCTTGTATAATAAAGGAAAATGCGGCAGCTGACGCACTTTCGCGAATGCACCCCATTCAAGATAAAAATCTCTCAGAACAATCGTGCGAAAATACAGAAATTAATCAGGTAAATGATAGTCTAGAAATCGATGAAACTGAAACATTATCATCTGGCAAAGATAACGAACCGATTTGCGAAAGATTGAGAAATCACGAACCGACAGATGAAAAAGAAATTTCAAACGACTACAAAAACTGACAAAAGAGCCGTCTGCCTCGTAAACTAAAAATCAAACCTGTTGCCAACGGAAAAAATTGGAAATGGTTTAAACTCCTTTACACCAAAAAAAAGAGTGCACCGTAAACAAAACTTTCACATGGAGGATTCCTTAATTAACATTACGGAACGAGTACGCATCAGAGATATGTTGAATTTTCTACTACAGACGAAATTCACGAAACACACCTTCTTCCTGTTTGAAAAATCTGATAAACAATTCAGTGAAGAAGAGAAACAAAATATTTTGAGAGAGTTACACGCAAACATGGCTACTGGTCACTTTGCGAAAATAAAACCATTAAGAGACTACGTGAAGAAATACCGTGGGAAAATATGGGAAAAGACGTAATCGACTTTGTTAAGAAATGTCAAGTATGTTAACGCGAAAAGCTGTCCCGAATTCGTCCCAAGGTTGAAGCAGTTATTCCGGAAATGTCAGCGCAGCCAAATGAGAAGATTGCAATGGACATAGTTGGTCCATTACCAGAAACAACGAGTGGGAATAAATACATTTTATCCATTCAAGACGTGCTCACGAAGTCTATAATCCTGATAGCATTATGTGAAACAACGAGCGAAAGCATACTAACTAACCTGCTAGACTTTTTGTTAAAATTGTACTACTTTGTTAAAAATTCGTTTTTTTTAATGAATCTAGTTTACTTGAAAATTCAACTTTCGGGTTTAGAGTTCTGGTATTTTGTGGGAAATATTCTATCAAAATTTGATATTTTTATTTTTGAGAATTCTATTTTTTGTATAGAAACTTTTTTTTAAATAAATTCAAATTATTTCTTTTTAACTTAAATACTTAGACTATTCCATTTTTGGTAAAAATGTACATTTCTTAGTATAAAAATTCCATTATACTCGGCTGAACTGTCACATATGATTGAATTAGGCACTGTGAAGCTAGAACGAATAAGTAAGAATATTCTGGCTTTGTAAACTCTCTTTTATAACATATAACACTTTCGTAGGCTAAGAATTAATACCACCTTCTCCCTTTTTTAGATAAGGGCAGCATACTGTGCTCTTACATGCTAGGACCGACACCGCAGGGCCTCGGTTCCAAACTCATTCATGCCTGACTGTTACGGCAGTAAATTGTGTCTCAAATAAAGTTACTGGCCAAATCTACGAATCTGCTTAAGGATAAATTAAATTAAAGTGACTTTTTATTTAGACCGTCATAGCACATTTCCACACTTACTCTGAAAATCACTTTTTTGTTTTTATTTTTGATTTGTTACTGAACTTTTTAATTTACCACAGGGTCACGTAGGCAATAATATAGTCAAATTAGAATTTGATTTGCTATTAGCACACAAAATCAGTATGAAAGTAAACTCGAGTTTTACCTAAAGGCTACGTTTCGGGGGCACCAGCAAAGTTTGACAGCGTGAAGTCCACATTTCAGCAGATATAAACGAGACAGCTGATTTATCAGGTGATCGCTAGTACGGATTGAATTAAGTCCTGCAGTATGATTACGATACGTGTCAAAATTCGAAACGTTTAGAGATTGAAAGGGAGGTTCGTTCGACTTCAAGAGAGTGTCGGAGCCCAACTGTTGTGTCAAAAGTACGCTGGTTGACATTTAGTTGGATTTTTTCTTTCTGCATCTTTTATACTATAATGATGTATATAAACGTAGTTTATTGTCTTCTAATACATTTTTCAAAGTTTCAGACCGATATTTCATTTACAAACTCGCGTTATTTATAGTGGGCGCAATGAGGATACTTTTCTTTCGCAATCATTATCGGAATAAATAGCCACTTCGTAATCATAATGAAGTACTGGCGGAACATTTTTTTACTCAGTGTTTATGCGTGGACCGCGAAGACTCCGCATAACCAAATTACAGGTGTATGACGAGCCACATTGTAGAACTTCGTCTAGAGGCCGCCGGATTTCGCGTTTTCGCCGATGATGCAACGAGCGCATAAATTTGCATTCCACCCGCTAGAAACAGTACCATCGCTTCTGTAAAATGCGCGGTTTCGATTTAAAATTATAAAATAATTTAGCGAAAAAAATAAAAAGATTAGCAAGCAACATTTCAGGGCAAGTCGGCATGAGAAATGTTTAATAAAGGATAATAAAGTCTGATGAGCAAATAAATATACATATGAAATTAGTCACGTAATCCTTAATTAAAGTATATTTGAAATAATCAAATATTGATTATGATCTTTTAGAAGTAGAATATTTTGACACCAGGAAATACAAATTTTATGTTAGTTATCAGATTGGTTACATAAAGTCGTTAACCTGGACTGAGCGGAGGACGGTTTTGTCTTTTTTTTTACTGTTAAGACCTTCGGGCATTTGATTCTGCAAAATTATAATATAAACAATTCGAGCGCCTGAACCTTATCGCTAACTTTTTTCGTGAGAAGATGTATCGCGCAAAAGGCATCGAATTAGTCATAGATAGATTAGGGATACGTAGAGCGAGATGGACAGAGCATATAATTTGTCAGAGAGATAAAGCACAATAAAGTGGGGATTTAAGGACCGCTGCAACGGTACAAAACCTACCAGCTAAAAAGTCGAGAGTATTCATTGGGATAAAGCTCGATCCTGTACTCGGACGCGTCCGGTTTTCTCCTTTGTCAATTCGTAAATTTGAGATAATTCAATAATTCCAGCCTTATTATTTGTATCATCTAAAGTCAATAGGTTCTCACTTTATTTACCGATTTTCCTAAAATACCATTTCAGAGCAGAAAAAGAGGACCTTCATTGAAGGATTGGGTTTCCAAACCCTTAGTTGCGGAACGGACCAGTGGAGACGGTTTAAAATAGTTTAGTTTTTCCATAAATATAACTGAATAGATAAGACAGTAACTAAATTTTAATTATAACCGTTTAATATTTGAATTTGAAGTCGTTTCACGCCAAATTAAACTTTCGCGTGTTACAAGATTTTTTGGTGCTAGGTGTGGGATACCGCAAATCCTTCGCGAGTGAAAAGTGACTAAAAACTAAATAAAAAGTGACTGGAAAACTGTGTGAAAAGTGATTCAAAACTGAGTGAATATTCCAAGAGTTCTCTGCTCGTCAGGATATTTCTTTTGAGAATGAGTAGAGCAAAAGAAGAAGGCCGCTAGTTCCTATTCATCAACCCATCTTTGACTGTGTCATCAAGAAAAAGGACAAAAAGCGGAAGAGCATAGGAAAGGCCGTGAAGAAGACAAGCGAAGGAAGCGGAAAAGGAAGACGGCAGAAGGGCAGAGAAAGGCCGCGGTTCCTCCTCAGAAGGTTTTTTGGGCGGTTTTTTTAACCTGGAGGCTAGGGGGTACGGTTCACTCGTACCACGAATCTCTGTCGGTGGTCTGTTGGGTTCCGCTAATCATTCCCCTAGACCGTTGCAGGCATTGAGGACATACGTGACGAAGGAGAAAGTTGCAGTACCCGAAGCCGAAAGTTGCAGTACCCGAAGAAACTTCATCCCTGGCGAAGGATACCTGCAAAAGCGATCTGGGAATTCTGGAATACAAAGTCATCGAAGTTGTAAGTCGACTTGCCCAATATTTAATTGTTGCGTTACGATCCAATCTTGGGTAGGATATTTATGTTGTAAAAGTGATTTAAAAATATTGCGATCTATTATTGTAATTATTGTACGAGTGATAAAACAAATCATTAGAGTAAATTAGAGTAGTTATTGAGATTTTTGAGTTTAATTGAGAAAAGTAATATTCAAATAATTTAAAAATGCGTACGCGAAGTGGGCAAAGCAGTACAGCAGGGAAGGGTGACCGCGGAGCATGCAGTGTTATCGCCAGAAGGGGGGCAGGCGATGCGGGGTACGCGCAGACACAGGCAGGATCAAGTTCGGGTCTAAGCAGCAGGAGAAGGGCGGCACATGGGTATAGGTCGGTCTGTAGCCGTGGGGCTGGAACCTCTCGAGGTCCTAGGCGAGATAACAGAATAACTTTGATTTGGATTTCGAGGAAGAAGTTGAACGAATTTTGTGAATGCTTTTGACCTCAGAAGGGAGGAAACCGAAGATAGAATAGAAGTTGGAGTGGGACGAGGAGTGTTAACCGATAGAACCAAAAGACTTGTTTCAGATTATCGCGTGCCTGTTTGCTCTGGTGCCGTGCAAACGGTAGCTCAGGGATATTGACACCCCCTCAAGAGGAGCCTAAAAATCCGATCCCATTCAAGGCTGCTATAGACTTTCTTCCTACAAGTTTCGATGGAGAAAATAGACCGGTGGGCAGATTTATCAACGACTGCTTATTGGCACGAAGCTCAACTGCGTCAAAAGATCGACATTATTTACTTTTAATGGTTCGTTCTCGAGTAGTAGAAAACGCGTTTGATTCATTATATGACCGCGACCTTCACAACTTAGAAGATTTGCTTAAACATCTTAAAAATACATTTACTGAGCACCGAAGTTTGAGCCAATTGAACACGGCTCTTGCTACGGTAGCATATCGTGAGGGAGAAACTGTATTGCAATATGGATCGAGAGTTAGTAAGGTACTAGCGAGGCTCATGGAAATAATCGAATATAAAAATGATCCCGAAGTTGCACGTTATATGATAAAATCAGCCTGCGATACGGCATGCGAAAACTTCATTATGGGGTTCAAACAAGATTTAGTATGGAGAGTAAGGTTAAGAAGACCGGGAATGCTACAAAAAGCAATAAATATTGCAAAATAAGCAGAATGGGAGG
The DNA here is from genome assembly GCA_010014905.2 of Druon quercuslanigerum. NCBI lineage: Eukaryota > Metazoa > Arthropoda > Insecta > Hymenoptera > Cynipidae > Druon > Druon quercuslanigerum. The sequence continues at coordinate 11,892 of JAAAKG020125697.1, forward strand.
TAGAGTTTAAAGGTAGATTAGACAGAAAGGGAGTTGAAAAGAAGGGTGATCAGAATGTAAAATTGGACGAAGCGGAAAGAAATAAGGGATATTTTAATATCAATACACGTGGTCGTATCCGACCATGTTACAGCGACGTTCGCGCAAGAAAATGCCAGAAGTGTTGTGGCAGAGGCAGAGGAGGAGCACGAGGCGGTGGTAAAAGTAAGGAACCAAACACAGTTTTGATGGAAAGCGATGTTTTAATTGAAACCAGAGTGGGCATTTCCTTCGCGACTGTAAATATCCACCAAAAAAATGTCCTGAGTGTTTTCTTTGTAGGAAACCAGATCATTTTGCTCGAATTTGTCGCTGAGATAGGTGGCCTCAATTGTGGAGGGACGCTTCCCGGAGAGAGGTGGTCTCAATGGAGGAGGCACGGTCTCCCGGAAGGAAGTTTCCTCTGGTGGAAACTCTCCTCCACAATAAAAGGGTATTTGGTGGACCAGCTGGCCACGCGGAAATGTGTGTATCCGCAGAGCTTGATGAAAGGCCATGTGAGCCCGAAAAAACTGCCGGCGGAGTTCTGGGAGGACCCGTAGTGATGGTCTCGAGAAATCTGGGGAGATAGTCTCAGTGGAAGAGGCACGCTTTTCGGATTAAGTCTCAGGAGATAGGGGCTGCAAGCCCTTGATTCTCGGAGGGGCGGGCTCGATGTAGGAGGCACGTTCTCCAAGATGGGTCTCAGTGGGAGGTGGTCTCAATTGAGGAGACACATTCTCTTGGAATGATGATGAGTGGAACCGACGGACTATTGACAGATGTTGAAAATGATAAAGATGATGATTATGATGATTGGAGATTGGGGGATTTGAATAAAAATAAATATGAAGACGTGACACCTGAAAAGGGAAAAGAATTACTCCGCTGTTTCAGCTTAGTAAAGATAAGGTGTAGATGAGAGATGACAACATCCTTAATTTTGTTTCATGTGATGGGGTGGCCACTACACCCCTATGTTGTAGTCTAGTACACAATTTGATTATAAATGATTCGTACCTAAAAGAATCAATTGCAGAGGTGGGTTACGTTACATTATTTTCTCATGCTGGAAGTATGATTTATAATTTATACATAAAAGAAAATTTTGATTCAAATGTATAAGGAAAAAACATAGAAAACGCGGTGAACACATTAAGAGAAGCCCTTGAATCGACAAAAAATAAAACTTTTAGTATATATCGTGAGAGGAATGGATTTGATAAATTGCCATGGGCCGTAATAGAAAAAATGTTTAGAACTCATTTTGGTAAAGGTGGTTTTCAGATAACAGTATGTACAGGCGATGTTGAAATTCCCGAGGTAGAAAAGCGTTCGGATATAATTCGGGAATGTCACAACTCAACTTTCGGCGGACATAAAGGTGAAAAGATACACACAGATTTAGTGGGTCCTTTGCCTATCACCGAGTTCGGTAATCAGTACATGCTTACATGACAAGATAATTTGAACAAATATTCGAGTGTTATCCCACTTTCGAAAATAGATTCACCCCACATCGCAGCGGCACTCGCTGAAAATTTCATTTGTGTCTTTGGTTTTCCCCAAGCAATTCAAACAGATCAAGGAACACAATTCATAAGTAATATTATGGAAAAAATAGCTAAAATATTTAAAATTCGCCAATTCAGGACTATTGCATATTATCCGCAGTCTTTGGACTCGCTAGAAAGAAGACATCATACATTTGTAGAATACCTGAATAATTATGGGGAGCGTAGTAACTGGGATCAGTGGTTGCCATTCGCTATTTGTTCATTTAACACCGCGGTACACGTGTTCACAGGTGTGACTCCATACGAGACGGTTTTCGGAAGAAAGTTCCGGTATCCATCCGAATTCGCAGATGAGAAAGTACCTATGTCGTATATTCAATTAGTAGATGAACTTCTAAATAAAATTGTAGAAACAGAGTCACTGGCTGTAGCTCGTATAGAAGTTTGAACCCGATCAGTATGTTTATATTTTAGTTGATTTGAGAAGCGACAAATTTGACGATCATTACGCGGCACCATTTAAAATCACAAGAGTTATTGATGATCTTAACGTTGAGATACAAATTACCCAAAGCAGACTAAGATAGTACATGTTAATCGCATTAAGCATGCCTTTTTAAGATATATTTAAATGGAAAAAAGGTTTTTAATTAGTAATTTTGAACAGTAAATTGAAATCCTCGAGAGGAGAATATACGTGTAACGGATTGTGGAACTGACCTGCCTTTCACAAGGCCGCTTAGCCAGTCGACTTCTAAAGACAGCATTACATTAGATAGAAAGAGAAGAAGATAGAGAGGTATGGCTGTGAAGTTAGATTTTAAGTTGCGTAGAAAAAAGGGGGAGAGAAAGAGAGAGATGACACGTAGCCAGAAGAAACGGATGTTGTAGACAGGGGGAGCGGAAGCCCTAGCTTCTGTCCGTGGTGCAATGATGGGTTGCGCGGGTGGGAGAGGTCGAGGACCTCTTTCATCGGCTGACTTTTTTCCCTCTTTGGAACACCAGAGGGTGAATTTATCCATTCAAGACGTGCTCACGAAGTATATATGGAATCCTAGGTTGTTAGCACCTCCGCTCTCAAATAGCAAATTTAAATTGGAAAATAGTCACTTAAATAATAATAGTAATAGTAATAGTAATAATAATGAAGGTCAAATAAAAATGGTATGTAAACCTTGTGAACGGGGGATACATAGATATAAAATTGAAAACAATTATAGATTATTGTACGCAAAAATGTGAAGGAGTTCTGCCGTAATTTTCAATCATACCATATAACTGATCTTGTATTACGGACAAATATATCATTTAGTACAATACGGAATTTATATGTATGTGAATATATATATATATATATATATATATATATATATATATAATAACCTTTGGCTGATGCGAATCGTAAAACAAAACCAACGGTTGATCATAAGACCAAAAGACGAATGCATCAACTCGCCATA